>ML806935.1:400927-430880 GCA_009831015.1 Picea engelmannii | reverse complement strand
GATGAGTGGTTGACACATGATTGGTATACACTTGGTACATGGTTGGATTCCCTTGTTTATGGTACATGTTGATTATAGGTTGTTTGGCACAGGTTGGTGCATGGTTGATGCTCTTGTTTATGGTACAGATTGATATCTGTTGAGGATTGTTGCCTCATCTCAGTTGGTGCTGAGAATGCAAGATGAGTATTGCATATAGAGATGGTGATCTTGTAGAGTTGTACTCTATTCAGTTGTTGCTGATAAACCCCAAGGATTGTAGTCCGTAATAAAAAGAAAATTGTACATACATCTTGTGTTATTTGTGTTCATTGTGGTGATGACTTGTTGATGATATATTGCTGATATATGTTGCTGATATGTGCTCACATCTAACTGGTTATAAATGACAACAATGGGTAATGAATAAATGTTCAATGCTAATTGATGATTTTTTGTGCAAGAGGGAAGTTTTGGGAAAAAGAGCCCCACACTCATTCACCCCCCCTCTAAGTGTGGTAGGTGTGTCCAACAATAAGCACATAAATATGTAAACAAACCATATATGAACAAGAATTGGTAACGGAGTTCACCAGACCCCTTGGCTACATCTCCAGGCCACTTTCCAAATGGGAAGGTCGATAGATTAAGTATTCAAATGCTTATAAAGTGACTTTTGAATTATGTCTGTCATATACAGTAACAGACTTCAACAACAGCTACAAGATGAAATTATGAGACTTTTAAGTATGAACATGAATACCTTTTGGTGTATCAGAAAGATTCTGTGAGCACTTTTTTGTCTGGATGCCTCAATGCAAAAACTGGAGCTGGATCTGGAATCCTTGCAAAAAATTGAGACTTTTGAGTATAAACTCGATATATTTCAGAACTGGACTCAGAATGCCCTTCTTGGCACAATTCCCAAAATCTGCCTTTGATCTGTATAGTCTGAATGGCCTCGGGATGCGTGCTAATCTAGAACTACTTCGATCTGCATGCAAAATCACCTTAGTCTACATTCAAATTCACCTTGGGCTGTGTGCAAAACCACCTCGATCCACGTGCAAAACCACCTCGGTCACTATGCAAAACCACCTCGAGTTGTGTGCTAGTCTCTCCCTACATCAAACTCCCCCCCTTGGGATCTGTGCCCATGGCTCATTTAAATAAGGAAAACAATAGTTTAAGGAGGTGCGAGCCATGGGCCACATGCCCTCCAAAATCCCCCAAATCTCGACAATTTTTAAAATTATTTCACCACCACTTGCCACGTCTCATGGCAGTGGCACGTTGGTAGAAATGGTGGTTAGGGGGGGCGGAACTCCCGGGGTCAAACCCGCGGGCTTATCCTCCCATCGCATATGTGATATGGTATATTTTGATATATGATATGGCATATAGTTTATGGTTGAACTTTGGCGTGTTATAACATATGGTTTTGGCGCATTTATATGGTTGGCACGTTTATCACATATGGTTGGATTTTGGTTATATTATATGGACTTTGGATATATGGCATGGTTTAATAACATTTAAATACCAAGGGGGGCCTCGGTGTTGGCAAGGTCAAGGGCTAAGCCCTTCACCACCTCCCTTTTTCAAAACCATGGGGTCATGGTGGCCTTATCCCAAGGTCTTGGGTTCAATTCCCATAACCCCAAATTACATTTTTTAACCATTTCCAACCATCTTTGACAAAAATTCAACTGTTGATATCTTCGTCATATGGAGGTCGTTTTTCCCAAAATGAACATCACCGGAAAGATGCTGACGAGATATTCCACTTTGTAAGATTTACTTTACATTTTGAATACTTTAACTCTATCTAATTTTGAGATGATCCACCTGGATCAATTAGGGTTATGGGTAGAGTGCTTGAATACTCCTTTCAGAATACGAGGTGGTGGCTCTGGTTTCTCGATATGTAAATTTGTATCCGGGGGTGGAGGAGGAGCGTCTAGGCTGGTACTATCTTTTTAAGATCCATAATCTCAAGAGTGAGTGGCTATATCTATTTTTGCATAGACCATATTGATACAAACATGGTCGCCATCTTGCGGTGGTGGGTTTTGACTCCCACCAGGTGCATTTCCGGCATTAGAAGAACTTGAGGCTAAGTGTTGGTTGTGAGGAAAAGGATTCATTAGCATAGTGGGCGGAAGATTTAAAAGCCTCGCAGACTCCGTAAGTTTGGGGCATAAGTGTGTAAGGTAATCATCAGTACAAATTTTACAAGGAAACTTAACCTTACGCTTTTCTTTCTTTCCCTCTCCAGCATTATCGTTTTGTTTTCCATTATTATTCTTGTCCTTGGGTTTATTCTTCCCACCTCTACTATTATTTGGACCTTTTTGTTTATTCCCATCTTGTTGTTGGTCACCATTTGGGTTTTTCAACGACTGCATGGAAGGTACATCCGCCAATTGGGTGGGTTTGGAGGATCCATATGAAGTTGGTCCTCCAGCAGACTTTGTTGTCGAGTCTGCGGAATTTACATTGGTGGACCCCACAATGCCATCAGCATGGGGCCCAGGGCTCTGTCTAGGATCATGAGTCGGCCACGGTGCGCCGGGAGGAAGGTGGTATAACATCCCAGACTGAGCATAGATCAAATCAAATTACTGGGCTCTAAAAATGGCATCTTCCTCACTGAAGACCCCGGAAGTAGCAACGTCCTTTGAAATAGGAGCGTGCAAAGACTTTAAAACCATTCTAAAAGAAAGGCTAGGGGTATGGGAGTCTTAACTAACCATCTTCACCTATGCCATTCCTGGATATGGTCCGAAATATAAGTGTCAGTACCCTGGCGTAAAGTTGACAAAAGTTCAAGTCCAACATCATAACAAATGGGTAGTTAAAAATGGTTAAGAAAGGCTAGCACTAATTGTTGAAAAGACCCATATGTCCCCCTAGGTATCTCAATATATCATTGTGATTTAATCTCGATAAGAGTGTGTTGAAACAATCATAATCTAATAGAATCGTGATTCAAATAATTCAATGAGCACCAGAGGTGAAAAGTAGTGACGTGATCACCAGGGTCCTCGCCATTCTTACCCTCAAAATTTGGAATGTCTGACGGAATATTGGTGGGGACAGGGGGCCATGTGGGATCATAACTCATCGGGTCATTCATTAGTTTAGAAAAATATGGTAGATTAAGCATGGCTAGAAAGGGAATATGGGGGTGCGACACCTGACCCCATCCTCCCGCAAAAGACTGAGTATTAGGAGTTGGGTTCCATCCAAGATTCTGGTAAGGACCAGAACCTTGTCCGGAATTAAAAGACCCTCCTCCGGGAAGATTCGTAAAAGATGGATTGGGCATCATTCTAGCAAGAATGTTTTGATAAGGGTTATGAAAATTGCCCCCAGTTGGATGAGCTCCAAACTGAGGGTTGTTAAAACTACCCCCAACTGGATTAGATCCAGGTTGGGGAGTGCCCAAAACATAATACTGACCTCCTCCGAGTGGGAATCCGGAGGATTGAAGTGCATTCGTTATGCCAAAAGTATTGGTCGAATTCGGCATCATGGGGATAGGGATATAGGGCAGAACTTGTCTGCCAGCTTGGTTTTTCCATCCAGCCGTAGAAGGATTATACCCGAGGTTAAGGAAGGGGACACTTCCTACATTAGTATTCTCTTGGGGAACATGAGAGCTACCAAATGGAAAAGGAGTGTAAGGAGGTGTAGTTCCCCCAGGTCCAAGGCTAGTGTTATGGCCAGTAGCTAGGATGGCAGTCAAAAACTGCGAAGTGAAACTTGGCATACCATAAGAAAATGGACTAGTAGCCATGGGGATGGTCTGAACATTGTAACTCGATGAGTGGCCAAAACCCCCAAAAGGGTTAGAGGCAAGAGACGAAGCATTGACTACGGTCCGGGCCATAGTATCGATGTAGGCCTCTGGCACTGCAACTGTAGCAGTTGCAGGTGTCGAAGGAGTGAAATTAACTATAGTGGGATTGGGAGTTGATGAAATCCCAATGTTCTAAATACTAGACTCAGTACTCATCCTTGTGGGATCACAAAGCTAAAAAGTGGATGTGTCTGTACTACTTCCGATAACTCTACGCTTTTTAGAAGGCAATAGCTCGAAAACCAGTGGTAACTGTAACAAGCGATGGGACCTGCGAGGAAGTTGGTCCGACTCCATGATGACTTATGATTCTCAACAAATAAAAATATATCCTAAGGCCAACTAGTAATCAAAGAGCATACCAAAAAGTCAAACGGCCAATATGCATGCAAACGGGCTAAAGTGGCTGAGTGGCCTCCCTTGCTAAAGAAGGTATGCCTTGTCCAGAAGGGACCTGAGACTCCCTGCTAAAGTTTGGAGGTAACAAAATCAGTTATAAGGGCCCTCGTAGGCATAAAAACCAGTCGGTCAAATCCCCCTGGAGAGGTAATCTTCCATAAAGGTTGTGTGTTGTCCGACCCCTATCTAACTCAGTATACAAGTAGAATAACCCCTACAAGTAACCTATGAGAAACCTAACTCAAGCAACTAATCAACCACTGCATAACCGATGCACAGGCGAATAGTCGTAAGTCTGGATTACCATATGGGCAGGGTATCAAAGCTCGAAACCTTGAAAGTACCACCTCTCATAGAGGTATGGATACTAGCAAGATCCGCAAATACAAATAAATCCACAGAAATATCTATGACGCTAGGTGAGTATCCAGGGGTTATCCCTTCAACAAACTTCGTGTGACCTCGTGTTTAACTCTAGTGTGAGTGTAGCCTCTTGATATTACCAATTATACAATGGATTTCTCAACTCCCTGTCTCAGACACATATGTTGATTTAATTGCCTTGGAGAAGTTTACTCACAAAATCCTATTCCAAGGCACTAAATCCTAGGCTAGTTTGTGCACCCTAAACAATAAAATTGTTACTAATCAATTTTAGTTTAAAGCATAAATTTTATTGGCCATGATTACTCAAACAGGTATGGAAATGAAACTCATGGTGTTATGACTCTGCATAAAAATAAAAATATATATAATGCAAAGCCTAACTTTAACTTTCAGTGAATGATATGCTAAATAAAAACAGTGCAATCTTCAATTTTAACTCTGCAACTCAGAAGTAAAATGTGATCTTTCGCTAAATGTGCTAAGCTAATGATAAAGGTTCCAAGACAAAAATACCAACCAATGCAAAATACCTCTTTTTTTTTTGTATTTTCAATGTATTAAAAAGAAAATGCACGGACTGATAAGCGACTTGATATATAACTTCTACTGTGTATAAAATCAATCACTCGAGCATAATACCAAGTAGCTAAGTAAACAACCCAACTACCAAGGAAAAATAAAAAACGGAAAACAAAGAGAAAGATGCCGCCCAAAAATTCAACTCCAAACAGGTTTCCTGCCATCCCAGATAGTCTCAACAAGCACCACAGAGACCTAAGAAGGCTCAGTGATCCTCAAAACCTACCCAACAGTCACTAAACCAAGCAAGAAAGCAAGGGGAAGTGGTATACATGACTATTCAAGAGAAAAGGGTGTATATACGCCTCTTGCAGTGGGACAACAAGCGTGTATACGCGACTATCAGGGAAAAAAGGGCATATATCTTTTAAAACAAGGCTAGGAAAGGGTAAAAGGCTGAAAAACTCAGACCCAGAGTGAACAAACTATGTCCAACTATGACACGACAAGAAATGCAAAGGAAAAAGAGCATTGTAAGAAGAAAAAATACTTCAACCCTTAGAAGGAAGATCTATCCCCAGTGGAGTCGCCAATTCTGTTACAAGGGAAAAACTCTATATGGCCAAGGGTAAACCGCAACAGACAGGTATGAATGCAGAAATCAACTCAATTCCAACATGTTCTATATAAACTAATGTGCAATATGAGGAATAAGCCTACCTCGATCCAATTGTTTGATGCCATTCCATCGTTGAGCACTTTGACCCAAAGCTTTACACCTGCAAGAAGTTCTCAACAAACAAGCGATGCAACTATATAGTGACAATATATAAAATGAGTTAGCACATCAGATAACACAATCCATTAATAATCATTACAAACATGCCCATGGATAATAATCATATATTTTCAAGATATCGATAGGATGGGAAAGGAGTATTTCTATTAATAATTGATCAACAAAAGTATCAACATTACAGACTTTTGTGTCGGCACGGTTCGAAACCAAGAAACCAAGTTCCTTCCAACTAGGTCTCCACCACTTCAATCCTCCACCAAAGGCAAGCTCATAGCAAAGAGGTAATGAGGTCCTCTCTATAATAAGGAAAGATCTTGGGGGTTGAACACTGTGTTTAGACTTGAGGGACAAAGGGATGCAGACTCAATATGAAGTAATTTCTTTGGAGTAACTTTGCTCTCAAAGTTGAATGCTTTCTCCTATTTTTCCATAGCTTGAAATTGTGCTCTTATGGCCTCCAGAATGCAACTGAAGGGCCGGGTCAAAACGTTTCCAGTATATGGAAGGCCGAAGATCAGAGATCTTTTGTCGTGACATGGAAACCCGACCTCATTTTGTATTTTCTGGCACAAATCCTGATATACGTGATCTATAGTGGAGCAGCAAGTGTATACGCATATTGCAAAGTAGTTAGGGAGCATATATGTGGAAAAATATATATTTTTGGCTCTGGATTTATCAAAAAGGGGTTGATAAGTCTACATAGGGAAATGGAAAAAGGCCCTCTGTGCAAGATAGAAATGGTGAGGAAAATCTTGCTATAACAATGACTTCTCGCCTTTGCATCAATTATACAGTGGTTTATTAGTTTCTTGATATAGGTATCTCATAGGTTACTTGCAAGGGTTATTCTGCTTGTACCCTGAGTCAGATAGGGGTTGGACAACACACAACCTTTATGGAGGATTACCTCTCCTGGGGGATCTGACCGACTGGTTGTTAATCTTACGAGGGCCCTTATAACTGATTTTGTTACCTCCAAACTTTAGCAGGGAGTCTCAAGTCCCTCTTGGACGATACATACCTACTTTAGCAAAGGAGGCCACTCAACCACTTTAGCTCGTTTGCATGCATATTGGTCATTTGACTTTTGGTATTCTCTTTGAATACTAGTTGGCCTTAGGATATATTATTTATTTGTTGGAGATTCATAAGTCGTCATGGAGTCAGAACAGTGTCCTCGCAGGTCTCGTCGGTTGTTACAGTTACCACCGGTTTTTGAGTTCTTGCCTTCTAAAAGGCATAGAGTTATAAAGAGTGGTACACACACATCCACTATTCAGACTTGTGGTTCCACAAGGATGAGTACCGAGTCTAGTATTCATAACACTAGTAGTTCTTCAACTCCCAATCCCACTATAGTTAATGGCACCCCTTCGACACCTGCAGCCGCTACAGTTGCAGTGTCGGAGGCTTATACCGGTACTATGGCTCGAATTGTAGTTAATGCTTCATCTCTTGCCTCAAACCCTTTCGGGGGTTTTGGCCAATCATCGAGTTACAATGTCCAGACCATCCCCATGGCTTCTAGTCCATTTTATTATGGTATGCCTAACTTCACTTTGCAGTTTTCAACTTCCATCCCAGCTGCTGGCCATAACACTAGCTTTGGACTTGGGGGAACTACACCTCCTTACACTCCCTTCCCGTTTGGTGGTTCTCATATTCTCCAAGCGAATCCTAATGTAGGAAGTGTCCCTATTCTTAACCTTGGGTCTAATCCTTCTACGGTTGGATGGAACAACCCATCTGGCGGACAAGTTCTACCCTATATCCCTATCCCCTTGGTGCCTATTTTGACCAATACTTTTGGCATGATGAATCCACTTCAATCCTCCAGGTTCCCACCTAGAGGAGGTTAGTCTTACACTTTGGGCACTCCCCAACCTAGATCTAATCCAGTTGGGGGAAATTTTAACAACCCTCTTCTTGGATCTAATCCAACTGGGGGAAATTTTCATAACCCTTATCAGAACATTCCTGTTGGAATGATGCCCAATACATATTTTACAAATCAGCCTGAAGGTGGGCCTTATAATTTTGGACAAGGTTTTGGTCCTTACCAGAACCCTGGATGGAATGCAGTTCCTAATGCACAATCTTTCTTGGGAGGATGGGGTCAGATGTCGCAACGTTGTCTCCCCTTTTTGGCCACGCTTAATCTTCCAGATTTGTCTAAATTAATGAATGACCCAGTGATTCATGATCCCACATGGCCCCCAGTCTGTACCAAACTTCCGTCAAACATTCCAAAGTTTGAAGGTAAGAATGACAAGGACCCCGATGATCACGTCACTACTTTTCACCTTTGGTGCTCATCGAATTCTCTAAATCATGATTCTATTAGATTACGATTTTTTCAGCGCACTCTCATTTGAGTTGTGTCACAATGGTACATTGAGCTACCTAGGGGGACATATGGGTCATTACATTAGTTGGTGTTATACTTTCTCAACCACTTCCAACTGCCCATCCGTTACAATGTTGGCCTTGAAATTTTGTGGACTTTACGCCAAGGTACCGACACTCACATCTCGGACCATATCCAGGAAAAGTGTAGACAGAGGTGGTTGATTAAGACTCCTATACCCCCGACCTTTCTTCTAGAATGGTTCCTAAAGTCTTTGCACACTCCTATCTCAAAGGACATTGCTACTTCTGGGGTCTTCAATGAGTAAGAAGCTATTTTTAGAGCCCAACAACTCGATATGATATATACTTAGTCTGGGATGTTATACCACCTTCTTCCTGATGCACCATGGCCAAATCACAATCCTAGATAGAATCTTGGAACTCATGTCGATGGCATTGTAGGGTCTGCCAATGTAAAATCCACAGACTCGGCAATGAATTCTGTCGGAGGACCAACTTCGTCTGGATCCTCCAAACCCATCTTGTCGGTGGATGTACATTTTGTGCAATCGTCGAAGAACCCAAATGGTGACCAACAACCAGATGGGAACAAAAGAAAAGGTTTAAATAATCGTAAGGGTGGGAAGAATAATAACAAACCCAAGGACACAGATAATAATGGGAAACAAAATGATAATGCTGGAGAGTGCAAGAAATAGAAGCATAAGGTGAAGTTTCCTTGTAAACTTTGTACCGATGACCACCTTACACACTTATTCCCCAAACTTGTGGAGGTTGCAAGGATTTTAAATCTACTACCTGATGTGCTAACGAATCCATTCCCACACAACCAACACTTAGCCTTGAGTTCTTCGAATGTGGAAAATGCGCCTGGTGGAAGTCAAAACCCACCACCACAATATGGCAATCGTGTTTGTATCAATATAGTCGACGCAAAAATTCATATAGCCACTTGCTCTCAAGATTACAACTCTTCAAAAGATATTACCAGCCTAGAATCTCCTCCTCCACCCCCGGAGATGAACTTACAGATTAAGAAACTAGGGCCACTGCCTCGTATTCTGAAAGGAGTACTCAAGCGCTCTACCCACAACCCTAATGCTAGAGCCGCCCAGAACTACTCCATCGTGGAGGATCTGGGCCAAACCCTTTGTGCGATGTCAGATTTGGAGGTAATCCAGACGTGTCCATCACAGAGGAATGCCTTACTCTCTGCCTTAGGAGCTCTAGAACCTAGTGGCTTGAAATTTATCAAGTTTGATGTCACGGACGTGAAGCCTCACTTGCCCTACCATGTGGATTTCCAAATCCATGTGGAGTATTCTAAGTATACTATCAAACGAGCGGTCATTGATGAAGGTGTTGCCACTTAAGTGATGTCCCTATTTTGTTGGAAAGCTATCGGTTCTCCAACCCTTTCCAAGTCGAAGAACATTTTGACTGCATTTGATGGTCATTCCTTCTGCCCTCATGGTATTCTCCCCGCCTTTCCGGTCCAGTTAGGTGGGAAGACGGTAGAGGTGGAAGTTGAGGTAGTTGATGCACCTCTAGATTAAAACTTGTTACTAGGTCGCAATTGGACCTACGCTATGGTCATTGTCATATCGTTCCACTTTCGCACACTTTGTTTTCCTCATCAGGGGGAGATCGTGATAGTCAACCAATTATCCTTTGCGTACTCTAGTTTGAATGCATCTGTTGGATCGTCGATCCCAGTGATCGAAAATTCTCAGCCGAAAACTAAGAATATCGGTGTCATAATGTATTCTTCCCTCATGGGTACTTTCAACTTCTTGGCACTGATTCACCACGTTTACGCCATGTCTAGTAGGCATGCTTCAATAGGGAGGTCCATTCCTTTCCACACTTCCTATCTTAGTGATCCATGGACCCTACCTTACTCGACTTCGTTGAGCAAAGGTTAGTCACATGCAGGAATGGCTATGCCACTATCGACAGTGGAGATTGCATATCAAGCCATTCTTGACTCTTCCGATGATCCTGATCATGTTACCTTGCAGACGAATGAGGAGGATCCCATTCTTAGGCCTGTATGGGCCACCTCGTTATCTTGTTCGAATGATTTCTTAGATGAGACTTTGCCTTCAAATGAGGCCATCATTGAAGCCATGAATGTTTCTGAGAGACCTTGGGATGATATGCATCATCGACCTTATTTTCTCCCAAGTCTTGAAAGAATCGAGCAAGATGATTTTCAATCTACCTTGAGTGAGATAGTCGGTCACGCCGTAGTTCCACTTGATACGCATGACATTTATGCCGAAGGAAATATGGCGAGTATTTCTCCTACCGTCTTGATCGATATCTCTTGTACCCCTAGAAAGATTGAGAACGTAAATATAGGTGCAGATTGTTCGCCAAAAGAGATTATGATCTACACCAACCTCTTCAAAGAGTTTTGAGATGTATTCTCTTGGTCATATGAAGAGATGCCAGGAATCGACCCTCGTATTTTCGAACATGAGATTAGAAATTATCAGGATGCTAAACCTGTTCGACAACGACTTAGAGTTATTAATCCTAGGAAGGCCCCTGCTGTTAAGGCATAGGTGGAGAAGCTACTTAATGTTGGTTTCATCTACCCGGTTCCTGTGACCGAATGGGTATCCAACCCCGTTCCTGTGAATAAAAAGCAAGGAACCGTCTGTGTGTGTATGGAATTTTGTGACCTGAACAAGGCTTGTCCTAAAGATAACTTCCCCACGCCTTTCATTAATCAGATTCTTGATGAGTGTGCGGGAAGCGGAATATTTTCTTTTATGGATGGATTTTCAAGATATAACCAAATCCAAATCAAACTTGAGGACCAACACAAGACGAAATTTATATGTCCTTGGGGTACTTTTGCATAGCGGAAAATGCCTTTCGGCCTAAAAAACGCCATAGTGACCTTCCAACGCACCATGACTCTTGATTTTCACGATATCAAGCACATAATCAAAGCTTACCTAGATGATCCTGCTGCTCACTCTCACAAGAGAGTGGATCATGTTACACACCTTCGACTGGTTTTTGAAATATGTCATTACTATAGAATTCGGTTAAACCCTCACAAATGCATCTATTGCGTTAGATCTGGCCGTCTCTTAGGATTCTTAGTTTCCGATACTGGTATCATGGTAGATCCTCTTAAGGTTGAGGCAATACTTTAGTTGCGTCCCCCGCACACAATTAGACAACTTCAAGGTTTACATGGGAAAGCTAACTTTTTGCATCAGTTTATAGTGAATTATGCCAATATCACTAAGGGTTTCATGCACCTATTGAGAAATACACTCCTTTTATCTGGGATGAGTGAGCCCAGGAGTCTTTCGACGCTTTAAAGAAAGACTTGGTATCAACCCCTCTGCTGAAATCTCCTGATTACAATAGAGATTATTTGTTGTATATTGTCACGTCTAAAGAGATGATTGGTATGGTTCTAGTTCAAAAGGATGATGAGCTCCATGAGCACGTCATCTACTATCTCAGTCGAAATTTATTCGGCCCTGATCTTAATTACTCCCACGTTGAAAAGCTATCTTTGGTTGTCGTTCACGCAGTCCAACGTTTACGACATTATATATTGCTTTGCAATACTACTGTGGTTGTTGATGTCAATCTATTTCAATACGTCCCCACTAGGTGTATCATAGGTGGGAAATATAATAAATGGATTGTCATCTTACAAGAATTTGATCTCGACTTTCCTTTGGTCAAGTCCAAGAAATCACTAGTTTTTGTGGATTTAATATCTGATTTTCCATGATTAGACGAGGATGTTATCCATGTCGATTAGTTTGCAGACGAACACATTTTCCTTGTCTCATCGTCCGACCCTGGTATGGAGAAATCGTTTTATCTCTTCAAACCTTGAAGTTTGCTCAGCATCTCTCGCGAGATGATCGACAATGTGTTAGATACCAAGCCAAAAAGTATACCATCGTCGGTGACACTTTGTATCACCGAGGAATATATAGTATATTACATCATTTCTTAACTCACAAGGAAGCGGAGTCAGTCCTAAATGATTTCCACAAAGGGGCTTGTGGTGGTCATCTATCTGGGCTTGCTACAACCCAAAAAATCCTGCGAGCCGGTTATTTTTGGCCCACCATCTTTAAAGACTGCATTGAAGCGGTTAAGAAGTGTCACCCCTGCCAGGTGTTCACTCAAAAAATGTGCTTGCACCCAGCCCCCCTTCACCCAGTCATTATTGTCGGTCCCTTCACCAAGTGGGGGGTATTTTTCATCGATTGCAACCCAAATTCAACTAGGGGACATCAACACATTATCGTGGTTGTCGACTAATTTACCAAGTGGGCTGAAGCCATGCCTACCGTAAAATATGATGGGAATAATGCAGCCTTCTTCGTGTTCAACTAAATTATCACCTGGTTCGGTATCCCGAGTGAGATTGTCACTGATCATGGCAGTGACTTTCAGAATGAAAGGATGGTAGAACTAGAATCTAATATAGGGTTTAGACATGGTCACTCATCTCCTTATTACTCCGAGGAAAATGTGAAAGTAGAGGCTGTCAACAAGTCTCTCAAGACCATCTTGCAAAAAACTATTAGCCGAAGTAATTCCGATTGGCACATCATGTTATATCTCGCGTTTTGGGCATACCGAACCTCGGTCAAAACTGCCATCGATTTTTCCTCTTTTCAGTTAGTGCACGGTGTGGATTTGATACTTCATGTTGAATGTGAAATCCCTTATCTCAAGTTGGTAGTCGAGCTCCTACCTGACACTTCATATTTAGAGCGACGTCTTGTACACCTAGAGAGTCTTGACGAGCAACGTTGAGACGCCTTTACGGCTATCGAGGCAAATAAGAAACGTGTCAAGGTTCAGTACGACAAGTCTCTCTGTCCCCAGTTGTATGCCGAGGGTGACTTGGTCCTCTGGTATTACCAAGCCAAAGAACCACTTGGGGAAGGCAATTTTAAACCCATGTGGGACAGTCCTTATATCGTGTGACGGGTCCCAGAAAAAGGAGCCTACGAGTTGGAGGATTAAGAAGGGAATAAATTGACCGAGCTCATAAATGGGCTCTACTTGAAAAAGTATTACGCTTGAGCCCTAGGCTTGGGCGAAACCATTTGTATACTAATGTAAATTTAGTGTATATACATCTTTTTCCCCTTTTCTTTTTATCTTTGGCTTGTTTATCGAGTTTTCCCTTTTGTTGGCAGATGTCAACGGAGCCTTTGGTCTACCTAGGATTCACAGACGGAGCCAGTCGTCATACACGGAACTTAGCTTCTGCCACTTGGGTGATTTACTCACCCGAGGGTCTGTTGGTGTCTTTAGGTGGCATATGCCTAGGGCCATCCATGAATAATGTGGCCGAATATAGCATCGTCATAGAACTTTTGCACGATGATATCTCACATGGTATTCACTCTCTAGAGGTTCTCCTGGATTCTCAATTAGTAGTATGTCAGTTGAACAATAGTTACCGTGTGCATGATCCTACATTACTCCATCGATTCCTACGGGTACGTCTTTTAAAACGACAATTCGATTTTATTACATATTTTCACATTCCTATAAGTTCTAATCATGTATCTGATGCCTACACTAATTATTTTTTAGATTGGAATTTGTCACATTAATAAAGTAAAGCAAACCATTAATCAATGTACACATTGTAAGATATGAGTAAAGCCGAAGATCCCTCTTTATATATTTCAAAAAATATGGTATTTATATCACAAAATTTGGGGCTAAAACCCTCAAAATACATATACAGCCGGTATGCATATCCCACGACATCTACGCCTCTGGCACCGGATGTGTGTCATGATAGAAAACCATGGTGTTTGTGAGATGCCGAAAGAGTCATACCCATGATCTAGGTACACCAACAACCTATCGTTGCATGGCTTCAGGTAGATCCTCTACCTGAACCATAGGAATCCTCTGTATCAGACGAGACAGGTTGCCCTGCACATTCTGTAAGACTCTCTCTGCTTCTCCTCCCACTGACTCATCTGCCCAGTTCCTTTTTCTATGTCATAGGAATCCCTCTGGCCGTTGCGGACCCACATCTACGATCGCACAAGTATCTAGTTAATATTTAAAACACCATCCAAAAATATTTTTGTTCTCTTAAATACAAAAATACAAAAAAAATGAAATATGTAAAAACTTTTTACCTATGGCATTGTAGGTGGCTCCTGGTGGAAGTGGCATATTTGGATCTCCTCTAAAATTGATTCTCACGTAGGGATAGTCGTCCAGTGAAATGATTTGTCTTTGCCACCAGAAGAAAAAATCATCATTGTAGGGTGTCACCACCCTACCTCCCCCCTGTCATCTCATGACCTCGATCCACCGCACCATAGCTGAATCATGTGGTCCTATAGAAAGGATCTCCACTCTAGGTCCCAGACCTAGAACTCACTCTAAAAAGAAGCTACAAAGAATAGAGGAAAACTTGAAGTTTCACTTACCCCCCTGCTTGCACTCTATCAACTGACCTTTCATATTGGTCAACAGTGAGGTACACCAATCGTAGACAGTGGGTCTCGCAGACTCCAATGCGTAAAACATAAGTGGTCTCGATGCTTGATGCAATCAGGTTGATCCTATGATCCTGGTAAGCATGAGCACAATGATCTTCAGGCTGAGGTTACCTATAGCCCGAATGGGGATTTGACTTCCCACCATGGGATTCCCTACGACACAGCAGGCTTCAAAATACTCCTCGAACTTCATCCCACTCCCTGCCCCGCGTGACTTGAGGTCCACAACCTATCCTCAGCATGAAAGTCCAGTCAAGAAGTAGATGTCCTCTACTTCGATCCTTAACAATTGTCCATCAAGGATAAAGCTCTTGCTATCAAGATCCCAATAGCCCACCAACATCTCCAACAACCTCACTTGGGCCCTTATTCCTTTGAGAGCCAAAAACTTGTACAGACCACATATTTTTAGAGCCGCTTAAGCCACCGGATCTCGATCCATTGCTGCATCTACCTCCTCATGCTCTCACTCTCTCCATTCCAACACCATCCTGCAAAAAACAAATCATTTTTGAGTTAGAAACCCCTCTTTTTTTCCTTTTGTGTACATATACGCGACTTTACCTGCTCACAGTTGTGGGTAGGGATTGATATACGCCCCTTGTGGTACACACAGGGGTGTATACCTAGTCGTACACGTGACCTATTCAGAGAAACCCACGTATACCAAAAATCCCAAATTGCGCCCTAAAACACTAACAAAATAGAACCTAATTCGAAAATGTAAACCACTAAATTTGAAGAGGATGAGATGAAGAGTTACTTGATCCAGAAGGTTCGTAATTCTGTTGCTTATTGCTCCCGCAATCGTCGTTTGAATCTTGGAGGTATTTTTAGTCCAAATTGCACTATTTTGGGTAAAAATGAAAATGATACAGTAATTTGTGATTTTATTACTATTTACAAGCTATTTTTACCCACTTTATATAGTTTCATGCTATTTTTTCACTGAACAAACTAATTCAAGAATGGTTGTAAGCTAGTTTTTGTAGTTTTGACTCAGTTGTCTTGTGGATTTTAACGTCATAGTTGGTCGTTTGTCTCCTCGGGCAGGTATATTCATAACCTAGCATATAGGATAGGTATCTACTCCACCGTGCATTTTGCATTATCCTTTGACTACCGCATTTTATGCCTTAGGTACAAACCCATTTATTGCGATGCATAGCCCTCCATCTCCTATTAATAGCATCGTTAATAAATGGTAGAGACTTCCCAAACATGGGTACCCTAGTTACAGCCTCTTTGTCATTTGGCGCCCATGCCAAGTTTTTCCTTAGGACCGGGAGTCCATTATAATTCAACACATGACTTTATGATGATCCTCATTTCTCATTCATGCACATGCGGCCTTATTACCCACGGACTCCCAAAAATGAGTCTCAGTTAAGCTCTTTTCCGACTCGTCTAAAAACTGAAAAGATCACCGAGTGATTTGTCCCTTTCACACTCGTTAAAGTTGGATTTGAAAGGTCATGAGTCTTAGTTAAGCTCTTTTCCGACTCGCTATCAAAAATTGAAAAGATTGTTGAGTGAACTTGTCTTTTTCACACCTGTAAATTGGATTCGAAAAGATGTTTATTTGGCACAAGTTTACCCCTTTTTCACACCAAGTAGACTAAAAGATATAAAAAAGGACATTTTTTGGCGTTACGTTGTGATTGCATCTCATGCCCTCGCTAGATCTATTGAGCTTTTAGCTGGTTCTCTCTTTGCATTATAAATCGTTGCCTAAGCAGTTTGCATCCTTGACCAAGCAGAGCCTTGTTTATATCCTTCGCAATTTGACATCCTATACCCTGGAGGGAACATCACCCCAAGTGTCCATCTCTCACATACATTTCCTTGCATTGAGCATAGGTACGTTCCACTACTGGAACTAGTTTTACTTACTTGCGACACTCGTTCCCTCCTTTGTATCATAGCATTCATTTGTTATGAAAAAAAAAAAAAATACGAGCGAGAAGGGAGTACTATATTGTAATTGGTAGCAGTTGTGTCACCTTTGAACAGAGCACAAAGTTATTGAGTCCTTGTGTCATCATAATTTTGGGTTTAGCCTGGCCTTAGGAAGTTGATCTCGCTATAGAATTTTCTCTAGCGACTGGATACTCTTCCAGTCCCTATAGAGAACATTATGGATGCCTCGTGCATCTAATTGGCACATCATTGAGTCTATTCTCCCAGAGTCCACCATATGTCTCATGCTCTTGTTCAAAGGAAGTCTATCAACCTGTGTCGGCCACTTCTCAGAAATATTGACTTTGCATGTTGGCCATACCCTCAGTTTGACTCAGAATCACATGATACTTTCGTCTTATCATGCACCCTGGCCCTACTTTCATCATTGGTAGGTCACCTTGAACCCAACAATCGACATTTCATCATTGGTTGTTGACTGGGTGGTTTCCCTTGTGTTCGACGACAAGACATCTATTCATGCTTTGGGATTCATGCAGTGTCTTGGATGCCATTAGCCTTATTGGTGGTTTCCTCACCTTTGTCAGTAGTTTTTCATCATTGGTTGTTATTCAGAGGGTGATTTTCATTTATCGCTTGCATTGGGCACACACGAAAGATGCACAGGGTCGTTGGTTCATGAACATGTTCTTTGTCCGATCTCCACTAAATCATGAAGATCCTGCTTTGTTCCTCATGCTGACTAATGAGAGATGCCTCAATGCTCTCCTTTCAGCAGGTCTCTTTCCATCGAATTCAACTCATTCATTCTGGATATGGGACCTAGATTTTTATGAGTACCTTGAGGCTTGCAGTCATTAGTGGCAGGCCCTCTCACCATTTATAGATGGGAATACATCAATGTCTCTTGATCAATGGATTTCTCAAGTGTTCAACATTGACTCCTTTTTCACACTTGTAGGAATGTACTCAGTGCCTTGATACTTACTTTCATTATTGGTAGGTTGTCTCGCTTTTGTTAACGGTATACCTCAATGACCGGTAATCAAATGTGTCTCATTGTTTTCGACCTCAACTCCTTTATTCACATGATGTAGACTTTCACCTTTGGAGGATAGTGTAGAAGACTTGAAGACATCACTATGTGGCCACATCTTTCCTGAGTTGTTGCTTCCCCTTCATTGGACCGGTACCTATTTGACTTCAGTGATCATGGGAGATCAGATTATACTCCATGGTATACATATATCTTCAGATTGATTTTGATACTAGTTTCACTGGGCCTTGTTCGTGACTATGACATCTTTTGGCATGTAATCGCATGTGTATTTGCCTATTCATGGCCATGAACACTTGTTTGGTATACTTTCCACATGAATCTGCATTGTATTCTTGGCAGCCATGTATGCAAAGTTAATACATAATGTAATGAGCAATTGAGTTCATCCAGTTGGTTCTCTACCACTCCACTTCTGGGTTATTTGTAATGTATTTCGACCATTGCAGATACTCCTTTGATCTCACACATTAGGGGGCATCTGTTATAGCAATATTTTCCTCGCCATTTCTATCTTGCACAGAGGGACTTTTTCCATTTCCCTATGCAGACATATCATCCCTTTTTGATGAATCCAGAGATAAAAATATACATTTTTCCACATATACGCTCCCTATCTACTATGAAAGATGCATATATACTGGCTTCTCCACTACAACCCACGTACATCAGTATTTGTGCTAGAAAATACAAAATGAGGTCGGTTTTCCATGTCACGATAGAATATATCTGATCCTTGGCCTTCCATATACTGGAAACATTCTAACTTAGCCCTTCAGTTTCATTCTGAAAGCTATAAGAGCACAATTTCCAGCTATGGAAAAGAGGAGAAATCATTCAACTTTGAGAGAAAAGTTACTCCAGAGAAATTACTTCATATTGAGTCTACATCCCTTTGTCCCTCAAATCTGAACACAGTGTTCAACCCCCAAGCTCTTTCCCTATTTTTGAGAGGAATTCATTGCCTCTTTCCTATGAGCTTGCCTTTGGTGGAGGATTGAAGTGGTGGAGACCCAATTGGAAGGAACTTGGTTTCTTTTTTTCGAACTGTGCCAACACAGAAGTATGTAACGTTGTCACTTATGCTGATCAATTATTAATAGAAATACTCCTTTCCCGTCCTATCGATATCTTGCAAACATATGATTATTATCCATGGGTGTGTTTGTATTGTTTATTAATGGATTATCTTATGTGATGTGCTAACCCCTTTTATATCATCACTATATTCTTGCTTTTCTTGTTTTTTGAGAACTTCTCACAGGTATAAAGCTTTGGGTCAAAGTGCTCAACATTGGAACATCATCAAACGTTGGATTGAGGTAGGTCTCTTTCTTTTATTGCACATTAGTCTATATAACATATGTTGGAATTGATTTGATTTCTGTAGTCATACCTATCTGTTGTGGTTTACCCTTGGCCATAGATATTTTTTCCCTTTGACACCATACTTTCCACTCTGGGAGGAAAGTTTTCTTTTTTCACTGTTGTTTCCCTTTGATTTCTCAGAAGTAGACTGTGGTTGGTTAGACCCTTAGGGATATATATCGTTGATAACATGGGAACATTCATCCTTCAAATGCATGCGGGAAGACATGGATTTTGAGTAATCATCGGAGGGATAATAAGGGGAGGGCATTGCTTTACCTTTATCTTGCACAGGTTGGGGAACATTAGTTTTTAGTCTTTTACTAGCATGTGAAGATTGAACAGGAGAATCAACATGGGAAATATGGACATTGGGATTGACAGGTGGTGGGAGAGGTAATGAAATATTTGGCCAGCCACGATGGTGAGAGACAGTTGTGTTGACGATCTCTTGACATCCATCATTTGTGGGGGCTTCTGGTTGCAAGGAAACATGTGGAGGAACGAGAATGTCAGGGATGTTCTAAGGTTGGAAAGGAGGTATTTCTGGTCAAGGGTGCACTATTCCATGAACAATCCAGTTAAAGAACCCAGCTTGGAACAACTGGTTCAATTCTTGGGGGTCAACATCAAAATGGATGGAAAATCTAGGCCTAATAGGACCTCAGTTCCAATTTCCCTTGCCTCTATTATTTATGCCATTGCTGCCCCAACTGAAAAATCTCATCCTGTAGCAAAATTTTGTCAGTAATGAAGCTCTTAATAAACCATACATGAAACTTTGCTACATGAATCAAAAAATTTCTCAAGAATTGACACGAGGTACATGCAAATCCATATATAA
This sequence comes from Picea engelmannii, assembly GCA_009831015.1. Lineage (NCBI taxonomy): Eukaryota > Viridiplantae > Streptophyta > Pinopsida > Pinales > Pinaceae > Picea > Picea engelmannii. The sequence goes on along the minus strand of ML806935.1, from coordinate 410,834 downwards.
CAAACCATTCATTAACTGCCAAGTGAACAGGGGGTGATAGGGCACATGGGACATATGGAGGGATTGTAATTAGTGAAAAGTGGTATAATGAAATGGGATTAATACATGAATACTTTTCAACAATTAATCAAACAATTTTTTTTTCATAAAGTATCAAAATATCAGTCATCAAACCTTATTGTGTTATCCTTTTGTCTCTTTTGCAGAGACTTCTTCTTTTAAATTTATTTCACAGAACAAGGATGTAATAAATGAAATTGGAATTATGAGGGGAATGTAATGAGAGAAAAGTGATAGAATGACAGGGAAATAATATGGATATTGTTCAATTGAAAATAAATCAAAACATGCAAATAAAACATATCTTTGTTCAGACCTTCAAAGTTTAACAATGTTCACTTTTCAAAACGACAATTTAAATTGTTACTTTCATTGACAGATTGCTTATTGGATTCCAAACAATAATCTATATGCCCGGAATTATTTAATTATAGAATCCATTGTATCCATATAATTATTATGTGACAGTCATAGCAAACAACATTGCAATCACTATAAGAAACCACAATATCCTTTGAGCCACGACCATACATTAACTCCAATCTTAAATCCTTTAAAACCAACAGAAACACACGTAGTGTTTACGACCATTTAAATCCATCATTTATTCCAACATTGTTCAACGCAATCAACTGGTCATTATAACCCTTATTCAGGCCCCAATCAATTTGCATACATGTGTCTTTTTTTATATAAACAACATAACATTTGAACCAAATAACATTCAATACTCTGAGCTCAAGATTCAAATAAACAATTAGGTACAAAATTCTTCCAAAATTGACAAACAAGGAATGCAACAAAACCGTTCCCAAGTAACCAAGCATAGGGTCAAAAAATGTGTGTACACTAGCCACAGACATGAACATGGCATGGGAAAACGTAAACACAGAGACCTGTTATGACAATCCATAAATCGGGTACTCAGAAATATCAGAGCTTTGGCAAACCATAATAATCAATTTCCACATAGAGACCAGACCCAAAACCCAATCCATAACCGAGTAGGCTCCATTGTAAATTTTATTCAACAATTTTATACGAAGGACTACACAAAGAAAGAGCACCATGACCATTTCCTTTAAGAATGCCAACAGTCCAGAACCACCATCATGGAAAACCAAAAAAGCAAACACCAATACATAGTTTAAAATTATCATAACAACTTATAAATCACACAGACCACGAGCAACCTACGCCAAAAATTGATTCAAAGGGCAGAGTAACTATCATGGATGGGAGAGTAAGAAAACCTATACTTGGAAAAATCCCATGCGAGGAAAAACAAGATTGTATATCTCCTTCATGACCGAACAAGGTGGAACAAGAACAACTACCAGAGCCAAAACCAAAATGCAATAATGACTAGGGTGATGGGCTCGAGGGGAGTTTGAGTGGCGTGCAGTAAATGCACGTTGCTTCTCCCTTCCAACTTCATTCAATTCAGAGTACGATCCAAGCCAATTCACCATAGCACTAAACAATTAATCAACCAGATATCCATTTCCATATCACTTTTGCATAGTGCGCCACCCCTTGGTAATAACAATTTCTTTAAATAATAATGATCTAGGAACATAACCCAATGTGCAATCATATATGAAATTGAACAAGGCGCATAAACATAGTAGCAAGGGTCTAGGGCACCCATCCTTTGTCATGATAATATAATATTAAACTCAAGTATATTTATTTTATTCAAAATATCTCCATTATTATCCTCTATCAAGATCATTTAAACCATTTAATGCCATGTTTAATACAATATTAAAACCAAAACTGGATTATAATTCTTTCATCCATAGGGCAGTCTTAACATTTTTTGTCATAGATCATCAAAGCCATTTAGTGTCGTGTTTTAACACGCAACCATCACATGTTACCACAACATTTTTAAACCATGATTTGAAACAAGTGAATTGTGTAATATTGTTCGGGTACCATCACATAGGAAAACAAAATGTAAGCGCAACATATCCACCATAGCGCCATAATTCTAACAAGGGGGTCCCACCTAATATTTTATTATTAATATAGTTAAATAATAAAGCTTGGAAATTGTTTGCAAGCATAGTATTCATTGTTGAGATTTTAAGAGTCAACAATGTGGTTGGCATTCATCAATGCATTGGCATCTGGTTGGAATTCATGGTGGCAGCGTCACCATGGAAGAGTACACTTTACCTCCAACAAGGATGGTGCCCTTTGTGAATCTAGTAAGGTATATTTTCATTAAAGAATATTAAAAGAGTTACATGTCCCCCCTCCAAAATCCTAACCCTAAACTTTGTATTTAAACAATTAAAGTATCTATTCCAAAACACTAACCCTAACCATCCAAAGGGCCACCTAAAACCTTCAGAAGATATGCATTTTTTGGTCATGGATAGCCTCAATCCTCAAAGTGCTTCCTTTTATATGGATGGATTCGAATGTTAAAGTATCAGTTGCTTTTTGTATTGTTGATAACAATTTTTTGCCTTTACTTGTGTTCATTATATATGGTAAATATTTATTTGAATGAATAATCCAAGTGCAAATTGGTGACCATCCACCTCTTCCACCAAATCATCATAGTAATTGTCTCTTTTTACCATTGGGAATAAACACCCATGGTATTTGGTGGAATAAAAGTCATAATAATAAGTGGAGAAAAGCCATGTGCGTGGTTTTTTTTACCCATGGAATTCACCCATTGTTTTTGTAGTCCTTGGTATTTTCCCATGGTATTTGAAAAAAAAATAAAAATTAAATGATGAAAATACATGACTCCTATGAATCACCCCTAATTACTATATATATGGGCCTCTCATTTGTAAAGGAGATCATTCCTTTCATCTCATAGTTATAAATATTCTTCCATTTAATAAAATCCTTATTTCTTTCCATATTATTTTCCTTATTTGATTTTGTCGCATTTACTCTATTTTGTCACATTACTTGACTATTTCCCATTTCATTCCTTTTACAATCCGGATCAATGTATAAATATCCTATGCATGTCATAGAATGGCAGTTCTTAATGAATGTTATCATTTCCAACCTCTTAATATAGGGGTGGGTAGGGTATGTACACCTTCATAGACTTTAGCAGTCAAATTGATGCGTGAAGGGGGTCCCTTGTCCCACAAAGAATGGGGTCTCATACACCAATTTGGTGTCTAGACAGGTCATGACCTTAAAATTAGAATAGTATTATTATTATTATTATTATTATTATCATCATCATCTCAAATGTTTTGGCATCAAATGTTTTTTGAAGGTGTGTGCATGCATATTGTTTTGCTAGGATCAATGTGTCTTCTCAATCGGTCATTGTTGTGGCATCAACTAGCTTGCCAAAAGATTATTTGTAAAGGTATCAAGAGGTAATAAAATCACATTCAATCCCTTTGGAAACTAAATTTATTGGTTTTTGATGTTTCGTTGTTTAATAAACTAGGAGTGCACATTTAACATATTAGTTGTAAATTTGATTTGTGTTGGGAAAAACCGTAGAATGGAGATAATGCTATAAATTTGATTATTTATTTTGTAAATGTATCGATCCCATGCACACCAATAAATATATGATCATTTATTAATGTGTATCAACATTAATATTTAATCTTCATATTATTAATAATACTCAAAGTAATATTATTAAAGTATCAATGTAATGTAATATTATTAATGTATTGATGTAATATTTTGGTAATGTATTATTAATGTAAAATATGTTAATAGTAATGAATAAATATAGTGATATAGTGATAAATATAGTAATATATTATTAATAATAAAATATAGAATAATATAGTAATCATAGGTATTACTATATGTTCTATAAAATATTTAATAAAGTACAATAAATTTGGATGAGTGAAAAACGTTGATGGACAAAAAAGAGGCATTGAGATGTGAAGGAACGTGCACACATTCCTAATCCTACAACCTCGATGCTCACCAAACCGCCATGCACACTTGCTAACTAGGATATTTTGGAATGCACACATTCCTATGTTGAGCATGCATGCACTAAGGAACACATGTGTGTTCATGAGTAGAAGCATGCATGTGCTTTAGGAATGCACACATCTTTGTAGAGCATGTCCATGTTATTACCAACACAAAAAGAATGTGAAGTGACCTCTTGTGACCCCCTGTGATGCCATATGCATTAGAAAACCATGCATTGAAATACCATGCACCGCAACACTGCCAAAAGAGAAAATGGTGTGTCAACAAACCGCCAAAATGGATGCAAAAAACTTCCCAAAAAAGGGACCCTAGTGGTGTTGTAGGGATTTTTCACCCTATAGGAGCTGAGCTCCCTTAGGTTCTTCCTATACCTAATACAAAAATAAAGACATGAACAAAATATGTTCCTAGACTTGATAGTTTGTCATAACACACAATCATACCAATTCTCTATCAATGAATACATGAACTTAAACAATTAAGTAGAGGGAAACATATATCATATATTATATTAATCAAATAATCAATATCACAACTTACAGATGTAAACTTAAGAGATGTCCTTCTTACAAGCTCCTTGCCCAAGCCTTGCAACAAAAACACTAGAGTAACCTTGCTAGTTTTTTCCTCCTCCTTCCCATGGGAAATGGCTTAGTTCTTATAGGGATTTAGGCATAAGGCCATATGGTTAATAGGATAATATCCTCGGGCTCATAATGGAATCCTTCTCAATACTAAACCCCGAGAAATCATAGGAAGGTATCATCCATCGCAACGAAGTCAAAAAATGGGAGCTTCTAGGCTCAGTCGCGACCTATGCACACAGACAAAGAAACCCAGTCATGACTTGGAAATCCAGAAAGGGTGTCCAACCCTTTCGGTCGCAAGCTTGATGAAGGAAAAAAGTGACCAAAGGGAAATTAGGCTAGAAACTTAAGGAGAAAGTGATGAAAGTGATTGGATTGGGTAGGTAACCTCTAGGAGATGATGTCTCAAGGGTTAGGGGGTTAATAACTCTATAAAAAATTCTTCCTAAAGTGTGAGGTCATAAGAGGTGTCTAATGGCCAAAACACTTTACTAATAAAATGCGCAAAGTTGTGGGAAAAGAAGCTTGGAGAAGAGAATCATCAGTCCTGTAGAAAAAGATCCCCAAGATGGGCATTCCCATGCTCGATAAGACATATGAGAGCATAGATACCATAAATGCATTAAGGATTTATGCATGATGCAAGTGATGGCCACACCAATATACACCATGAATCCATCAAGAAGAAATCATGACTCAATCATGGCCATGAAAGTATACACTGTGGATCCATGCAAGACACAAGTGAAATAATAGCCACGACCAAGTAAAAATTTGGATCTATGGGACATCATACAAAGCAGTAAGATAACTCAATAACTGAGAAATCTGTGAAGAGATCATGAATATTCTCCATCGCATCTTGGGAAAGAATATTATCGAACAGGAGGGTGATCTTTCCCTAGGTATTCGTCCTTAATCCAAATGGTATGAATCTACGACATGCGAATAAATGATCTAAAGTCGAGCATGGTAGAATTTGTCTGATTACCAATCATTAATGGATTTCATTAATAGACGCGAGAGAATTCACCAATGATGATGATGGAACCCATGATATCGAGTACAATCTACGAAGTGTGAATAAACGAGTTGACGATGAACACTCGTAGATTCATTCGACAGTAGTCAATGATGTAAACCCACTGTCAAAATGCAAGGAGACCTACCACTGATGTCTTCAAGTCCCAAGGTATTGAAGGGTTTCTAGATTTCAATATTGGATAATGATATGGAGTTGACAGGGTGAAATCCATCAAAGGGGGGCCTTGATGTATCCCCTATCAATCGACATGAAACATGTAAGGATGAACAATGTGAAAATCATAATAATGGAGCACAACTGACACAAGGATAGATGGGATAAACAGGATGGAAGGAACTGCAGGTGTCTGACGCAGGTGAACTTTCCTTGAACAAATATGCACGACAAATGGCTTGACTAGGCAACATTAACTCAGATGAATACCATAATGAGTTTTCATGGACTGATGATGGGAATGGTGGTCAATGAGAGAGAATGGATAACCCAACTGTTGTATGTGGTAATAGAATAGGTGCATTGTTCAAGGGTGACTCAAAGTAGTGTTAGCTACCAGATAATAAATATAACAAGATGGAAAAACCCTCTAAAAATTCCCTACCATGATTGGTGAGTACCTCCTTCTAGTTTCATGAGCTGGAAGAGGATAATAGATGCTCGATATAGCTCATATGACGATGATTCCCTCGACATATTATTAACGAACCTGAGGAAGGAGGGGTTTTGTCCCATGTGTGGGTCCTTCGATGTGAGGTTTAATGAGTCCAAGGAAGGTAAAATTGATGGCCTTTTCATGTTTAGAGAGTCTGGAAAGGTCATAAAGAAAAATCTATTAGGTACTTTTCGTAAAGTTAGTTTCCAGGGTCCGAAAAAAGTATAAAATAATACCTAGGAGAACTCTCCTAACCATAATGGATAGGGTGTTCATTTTCGTTAATAGTCCGATGATACCGAAAAAGAGATAAACTATCACTCAACAGACGTGCTTCTAAGTCATTATAATGAGCGTGAAATAAAACAAGATCGCTTGGCAATATTTTCATTTTTTAATGAGTTCGAAAAGAACTTAAAGAGTCCTCCATGATGAGATCCTTTTTTTAAATAGTCTGTATGGCCCAAAAAAGGGGTAAACGTACACCAAGTGGACGTCTTTTCAAATCCATGAAACGAGTGTGAAAATACAAGCATACTTATCGATCTTTTATTTTTTGAGTCAAAAAAGAGCTTAAAAAATACTCCATATAATGATTCTATGGTTTATTATATTGATAGTGTTCCTAATAAAAAATGGATTAGCATGTGGCTCCAAGAGTCATAAAAATGATAAATGGAAAAAAAATGAAGAAAAGGAGCTAGTTCTAGTGTGAACAAGGTTAAATGAAGCCATATATGGAGTAAAAAAGAGTGTTTTACCTCATTTTACCCATTTACCTTTTTGAAAGCTTGGAGAGCCCTTTTCTTGCCAAAATTTGGAGCGACAATTATGGATCTTGGAACCATAGATCCTGCATCCTTCCACCACCAAGAAATAGGTTGGATCCCAACTTAGAAAACCCATATTTTATTTTTTCATTTTACTCATTTTTTTCTATTGTGGCAAGCCACAAACGTTTTGAAAGTGTGTGGTCACAACTGGCCTTCTTGCAAGGGGCGACCGAACAGTTCGGTCGCTCTTTCTTATACAAGAAAGTGAAACCAGTCGCTCTCGGGAGAAATTTGAGGGGAGATCGCCCAACATGGTCATGATTGGTCACTCTATCCACCACAGAGGGTCACAACCAAGCGAGATGGTCACGACCGGTCGCTCTGTCTTACCAAGACGGCCACGACCGAGTTGGTTTTTGTCATTTTTTGCAATTTTTTTATGAATTTTCTTTGATGATTGGGTTCTGATAAAATTTTGTGGGGTCTTTGGCAGATGTGGGAACAATGTTGGAGTGGATAGAACGTGAACATGAATTGTATGAAAATGTCGCTATGGATGACCCTCCCACTCTGGAAGATTTGAGGAACTATGGGTTGCTGAAATTTTTCCTGTGTCAAAACATGTGGGACAAACCTGCTATGCTATAGACTCTAGTGAATATGTGGGATCCATATAGGAAACATTTCATTGTATGGGATCATATATTGACCTTATATATGGAATATATATACTTCATGACAGGATTTTCCTGTCGTGGCGCCACATTGGTTCTAGTGGGCGATAAAAGAGGAGGCATCACTAGGGTAGATGATTATGTTGCACAATATTGTCACCCTAGGACACAAAAGAGAAGCAATAAGCTTCCAATTGGGCAAGTGATGGACCTTACCTTATGTTGGACACACCTACCACACTTAGAGGGGGGGTAAATGAGTGTGGGGATCTTTTTCCCAAAACTTCCCTCTTACACAAAAAATCCTTAGTTAACATTCAACATTTTCTCATTACTCATTGTTGTCATTTATAATCATTTATATGTGAATACATATCGGCAACATATCATCAACAAATAATCTCCACAAGGAACACAAAGAACACAAGATGTATGTACAATTTTTCTTTTTATTATGGACTTCAATCCGGGGTTTTTCAGCAACAATTGAATAGAGTAAAACTCTACAAGAGCACAAGCTCTACATGCAAGACTCATGTTACATTCTCAGAACCAACTAATATGAGGCAACAATCCTCAACAAATATCAATCTGTCAACATAAACAAGTGCATCAACCATGCACCAACCTATGCCAAACAACCTATAATCAACATGTACCATAAACAAGTGCATCCAACCATGTGCCAAGTATATAAAAATAATGTTTCAACCAATAATCAACAATGAATCATCAGTATGTACCAACATCATCAACTATACACCTCATGTATGTGCCAACTCATCAACTGCTTGTCTCAACCATGACTAATTTTGGATTAGTCAACAACCCCAACTTGAAATAATCATAACTTTGTACCTGTAATGAATAAATATTTGAAACTGATAAACAATGTTCTTCAGTGTGTTTTATGCAATTCCTCCAGGTGGCACTACTTTTAACCTCTTAGAAAAGGAGTTATAGTAAAAATGGCATACCTTGCTGAATTCTGGCTTATTCTAGAGAGCAACCTTGTAGAGTGTGCCCCACACAAAATATTTGTTGAATTGAACTGCAACTATTACACAACATACTACAGACTGTACCCTAACCAACACATTTTGTCTCACTTAATTTGGATATTTTATGAAGAATTTATGACATTTTTACCCGAAACACCTATTTTTGACTAGTTGCAGGACTAGCCAGAAACCCTATTTTCCACGAAGTGTAACTCCCAAAATACAACGACCCACAAGATGAATTTTTTACCACATATACTTGGATAGTTTTCCTCAATTTCATGCCAATCCCATCATCTGAAGCATTATATCAAAAAAATTATAGCGAAAATGGTGAGATGACCTGTAAATAACATACCTTAGAAAGCATCATGAAAAGAATTTATCCTCCCTTCAATTTCGGCCCTCTTTTCTTCACCTTCCTTCTGAAATTTGGCTTAGATATCCTTGGTTACCTCAGTCACCTATATATCTTCAATATTCTCAAGTGTTCCACACCAAAAATTCTCAAGAAGTTATCACAAGAAGCTCTCCATCAATACTCCAAAAGATATTCTCACAAGAAGCTCTCCATTGATCCACAAAAAGGATGATCTACAAGAGACCATCACTATCTTATTTATACTTTCATCCTCTAGGTCACTTAACCCATTTTTAGGTCACTTAACCCATTTCTAGGTCACTTAACCTATTTTCCTTATTTTAGGGTTAACCACTTTCCATAAATAGAAAGTTCTCCAATACTTTATCATTTAAATATTCCTTCTTGATTTTGTCACTTCTCTTGATTATTTAAATAATCCACCTTGCCTTTGTCACCTTACTTTATCATTTAAATAATGATTTCTTCTTTTAGGTCACTTAACCCATTTCTAGGTCACTTAACCTATTTTCCTTATTTTTAGGGTTAACCACTTTCCATAAATATTTCTTCTTGATTTTTTCTCCTTACTTTATCATTTCATGATTTTGTCACTTCTCTTTATTATTTAAATAATCCACCTTGACTTTGTCGCTTTACTTTATCATTTAAATAATGATTTCTTCTTTTAGGTCACTTTGACTTCTTTGACCTTGGAGGCTTCAAGCCTTCATGTGGGGGTCCTTCATCTTCGTAAGGCCATAACTCTCAAACCATGAGGAGTTATGTGACATTCC
>ML806935.1:389022-400843 GCA_009831015.1 Picea engelmannii | reverse complement strand
ATACCAATGAAACCACATCGATCCATCTTCATCATGTATCAATGACAACTCATTGATCCATCTTCATAATATCAATGAAAACTCACTGATCCATCTTCATCTATGCATTCTCATCAAGGAAAATACATATTATATTACATCAATCATCCATCAATCAATCCTTTGACATCAATAAATCACTTGACATCAATCAAGCAAACCATTGGCCTCAATGACAACATGATCCAACACCTTACGCATTGTCTTGTTCACCATTACATAGTTGACAGAGAATACAGGGCCTCACTTGGCTTCGAGAAGTCAGGTGGATAATGAAGTGATGATTATATGTCCCACGGTGTACAACTGGTGTGTAGATGTGATGGAAAATGTGAAGGAGCAATTGACCAAATGCAGGTTGGGACGAAATTTGTTTTTTTTTTATAGATCCATATTATTATCTTTTTTCTTCGAGCAAGTTCCTACATTGTGTCCATGAGATGTGGTGCTAGATGTTGGGTTCAGGGATTCGACGATGAATAAATGGATAGACCAGTTGTCCAGAGTGAGGGGGGGAAACACAATTTTATTTTGATGTGAAGTTTTTTCGATGGTGGGATCACTAGATAGTGGCGGTAGATGATTATGTGTATGATGGTGTTGACTATGTTAGGATATTTAGAAACTTAGGAGTTAGTTAAGATCTACTTGGTCTAATGTGTCGTTAGGTAAAAGTGTGTTTGTTAGTGTGTTTCTTTAGTATGCATTGTAAATGTGTTGAACCTACACAGAATAGATCTAGCTAAACAATAATACACACATTTGCAGAGAGAATTGGAAAAGGAAGAAGAAGGAGAGAAAGAATGGAAGAATTCCCATTAACCGTTGTAAATAATGAATAATTTACACATGATATACTCTGTATATCTCAATGAGTTATACTTGAGGTGAACCAAGTCACCATAGTGGTGGTATAGAGTGATTTGAGCACACACCAACAGTTATGGGAGTGAACTTCCACCTATTCTAGTCTCTCAGACAGTTACGGGAGTGAACTGCCACCTAGTGAGTTAACTAGTCAACTAGTCTTCAGTTAACCGTCTGAACAGAGAGTAGTGAGGAGTTAACTTAGGGAATCAAGGCTAATGTGCCACTCTAGTGATGATACAAAGGCAAGGTCGAATTATCATGGTGATGATCCCAATTTTGCATGGTGATGATCCCAATGCAACATCTAAACTCATCGACATACAGAACTAAAAGTAGAAGTGAATCAACCATCCTAAGCATGTATACATTCGGGTCTGATTTGCAACGTAAATTTTTTTATGACAACAGGTAGGATTCCATCTTGGCATACCAGGCCCTCAGAGCCTACTTGAGGCCATAAAGTGACTTATTCAATCGACAAACCAAAGATGAGTCCTACATAAATCCCTGGGGCTACTCCATGTAAATCTCCTCAGAGAGATCACTGTGAATAAATGCATTCTTCACATCCATCTTATGGACTTCCCATCCCTTGTCTACTGCAATGGAAAGGGCCAATTGAATGGAATCCATATTCACTACTGGAGTGAAGGTCTCATCATAGTCAATACCATGAACCTGTTGAAAGCCTTTGGCGACAATCCTAGCTTTGTATCTGTTGATATTTCCATCCGCTACACTCTTGGTCCTGTAGACCCATCTGCATCTGACAAGTTTCCTCCCAGAAGGAAGGGGAACCAGATCCCAAGTCTAGTTCTCGAGGAGGGATTTGTACTCTCCTGCATGGTAGATTCCCAAAAGGGATTTCTAGCAGCCTCGCCATAAGATTGTGGATCTGAAGACTGAACCAAGAAAATATGCCTAGAAGGCAATGGTTCAGTGGTAGTGAGTGCAATAGGAGGCTCCTCAAAATCAGATCAAGTCCTCCTAGTATCGGCTAGATCACCTACGAGATCCCCTGCATCCTGAAGAGTAATCTGTGCCCACTTGGGCATCTGGTTTTTCTCTGCAACTGCATCTGGATGCTCTGACTCTGCATATGACTGTACTGACTCTAAATCTGAATCTGAATCCTCTGATTCCTCAAAATTAGAACTCTCATATGAAGAAGAGTCGGCATGTGCATGCTCATCATCTTGGACAGGTGGAAGAGTAAAGGTGTCTGCATGTGGCTACTGAGGTACATGCGAGACAATTTTCTCGAATTGGACACTACGCTCAATGATGAGTTGGTCCGAGGAAAGATCAATAAGCCAATATCCCTTCACACCGTGAGGGTATCCAACAAAAATTCACTCAATGCTATGTGGGTCAAGTGCGTTCCTCTTTTCAGAGGGAATCCTGGCCCATGCACGTGAACCAAAAATACGAAAGTGGGTCACTTCCAGTTTGAGGCCGCTCCAAACCTCGTAGGGGGTCTTATCCTTGACAGATATATGGGGAGATCTATTTTGGATGTATGTTGCACAGTTAAGTGCTTCGGCCCATAGTCTCTGTGGTAGCGACTTTGCATGCAACATGCAAGATTCCATCTCCTTCAGAGATCGGTTTTTCCGCTCAACAACTCCATTTTGTTGTGGAGTGGAAAATATTGTGGATCTCATGATTCACATACTCTCCCCCATTATCAATTTGGAGGACTTTGATCTTCTTTTCGAACTGTTTCTCAACCAAAGCTTTGAAATATTTGAGGTGTTTAAAGACCTAGGATTTTTTCCTGAGAAAGTAGATCCATGTAAAATGTGAGAAATCATCAACAAAAATGAGAACAAACTTCACTTTGTTGATCGATGGATACAAAAAATGACCCATGAGGTCATTGTGGATCATATCTAAAGGTGAGAAAGCTCGATGAGACTTTCCCTTGTCGAATTTCGCTTGAGGGAGTTTTTCGAGAACACATCCCTCACATACTCCCTTGGAGAAATGGATGTTTGGTAGACCACCAACTAATTTTTGCTTGCTAAGATATTGCATGTATCTGAAATTCAAATGTCCAAACCTTTAGTTCCATATCCTACTACTTTCATCAACATGAGTAAGCAGTAAAGCAAAATCAGGTTCAATGAATTCAGAAAATGTATACAATCTAGACTGATGATTTACCTCACCGGTAGCAACCCTGGAGTTGGTTTGCATGTCGTAGATGTTCATGGAATTTGGTGTGAAGATGAATTTATTTCTGGTGCCAGAATTCGTCACCTGATACACAAAGAGAATGTTGACAGAAAGCTTGGGAACATGCAGCACGCTCTCGAAGCTTTCGTTGGTGAGTTCAATCCTTCCTTTGTCGGTGACTTCGACAAAAGAGTTTCCCCCCATCAGAATAGGAGGAACTTTGCATGCATCCAATGAAGAATAGACTTCTTCTGAGCATCCATGTGATGTGATTCTCCTGAATCTACGATCCAATCATTGGGAGAGGAGTTGATGGAAATCAAGGCATGGATAGAATTGCCTTTCTTGGAATTCGGATCTTCTGGCTTCTTCTTCTTTGCACCCTCACGAATGCGATCTCCAATTTTGTTTTGTTGAAGTATCTAAGACATAAGATCTACTTTTTTTGCATGCATGCGGATTCCGAATGGAATCCTTTGTGATAGTATGTGCATTTCTCTCCTTTTCTTCCCTTTTCTCCTTTGGATCCAAAGGCATCGATGAAGGGTTTTGTGTACCCTTCCTTCTTCATATGTGCATGAGATTTCTGCTTATATTTATCTTTAAATTTCTGATATTTGTGGCTGCCATCATGCACAGTGAGTGCATGCACCCTTGGGCCTTTGATTGTGCCCATGTTGATGAGCTTGGTTTCCTCTTGTGTCAGGGATTCGATAAAGTCCTCAAGAGAAGGCATCTTCCAGGTGGCTCCAGAGGTGAATCTGACAGTATGGAATGTAGATATGAATACTGAGAATTCAGGACCAAGCTTGGAGAGAATGGTGACAACCATTTGTTTCTCCTCCTTCGATTTATCAACCCCGCAAGCTTTGAGTTGCGACAGTAAATCCTTGAATTTTGTAAAGAAATCTTGGATATTATCAAAGCTTTTTGGATCCAATGTGAGAAGATCCACCTCTAGAAAGTGTCCCCTCATCTCATCCTATTTTCCAAAGAGCCATTCCAATATGGTCCAGGCTTCATTGGGAGTCTTACAGGAAGATATATGAAAAATGAGATCGGGAGAAATAAGACTGCAAATTGTTATGAGTGCCTCATCCATGTGATTTAAGTACTTGGATTTTTCTATGGATGATGTTGAATCTGTATCTGTATTCATGGTTAACCTGTACAACCCTATGGATCAGAGATGTATGGCTATTTTCTCCTTCCATGCAAAACAATTGTAAGGTGTAAGAATGAATTCTTTTTGGAATTCCATCTTTTCGTTGTCTCAATCTTTGTACCTGCAAAAATATTTGGTGTAGCTTCTTCTTAGTAGTCTGTCAACTCTGATACCATGTAAATGTGTTGAAACTGCACAGAATAGATCTAGATAAACAATAATACACACATTTACAGAGAGAATTGGAAAAGGAAGAAGAAGGAGAGAAATAATGGAAGAATTCTCATTAACCGTTGTGAATAATGAATAATTTACACATGATATACTCTGTATATCTCAATGAGTTCGACTTGAGGTGAACCAAGTCACCATAGTGGTGGTATATATTGATATGGACACACACCAACAGTTACGTGAGTGAAATTCCACCTATTCTAGTCTCTTAGGCAGTTACGGGTGTGAACTGCCACCTAGTTGAGTTAACTAGTCTTCAATTAACTGTGTGAACAGAGAGTAGTGAGGAGTTAACTCAGGGAATCAAGGTTAATGTGCCACTCTAGTGATGATACCAAGGCAAGGTCAAATTATCATGGTGATGATCCCAATTTTGCATGGTGATGATCCCAATGCAACATCTAAACTCAACTCAACTAGTCAAACTGAAGTGTCAACTGAAAGAGAATATTCTCCAGGTGGAATATTCTCTCCTAAAATATAGGAGACTGGATAATGACTAATTATGACTAATAAAAAAATAAAAACCTTAGGAAAAAGAAATCCTAGGTGTGTGTGAAGTAACTCCAACATGCATTAGTATGCATTTGTATTTAGGAAATCTGACGGTAACAATATGTTCCCGACATAGAGTGATCTGACAATTCATACTCTCCTCGATCTTAACAGCCATTGATATGTGGATTAACACCTGATTGGTCCATGATATCTATTTAAAGAGCATGGAGGATAATTTTTCGATGATCGATTTTGAGAAACTCTCTTGTAAAATCTCTTTGTAATCTTTTTATTTTTCATTGATAAACTGCTCCAAGTGGTCGCATTGGTTGGGGCCGTGGATGTTTCCCCGTAGGGGTTTTACCATGTGAAAACATCGGTGTGTTGATATTTGATCTAGTTATGTGAGTGGTTACTGAAGGTGTTCATCCTCTATTGGAATACCTGTGTTTTTGAACATGGTATCAGAGCCTGTTTGAAGACCCGCTCATGTTGTAGATCGAGATCGTGAAGTCGAGTTGTCTCATCTCCATTTTATTTCATTTTCATACATTTCTCAGTTGAGAGGACTGTTCCATTATGTCCGTAGCACTCGTTTCATTTAGGAACACTTTTCGTTTCACTCGAAAAGGTTTCTGGTTTCCCAAGATACGGCCATTACGAAGCGAAATTTTTTGTTGTCATCGAGAAGCGAAATTTTTTTCTTGTGTGAAAAGAGTTTTTTTTTAGCATGCTTTCCAAGGTCATCTTCCACAGCAACAACAACAACAACAACACCCCCAATCCTCCTTCTGAACATTACAATATGTTTTTCTAGATCATTTAGTTAAAAGTTGCCTTATTAAGTAAGAGGTCTTGAGTTCAAGTCTCTCTTTTGTTACTTTTTTTTTGAAAAAATTCATGCTAAAATTGTAAAGTGTATTTCACTTCAAGTATAAAAGTGAATCACTATAAGTAGCTTTAATATTTTATTTTAGATTTATTTATTTTGCATGCAGCTTTTATGTTATAAAGTAACTTCATTGTAAAAGTGATCCCCACTTCTCTTTAGAAAAGTGGGTCACTTCATAAAGAAGCTTACACTATCATGTGGTCATTTTGTTACCGTTTATGCCTTTTTTTTAAATGGCATAACTCTCACATCCGAAGTCTGTTTTCAATGTCATTTTTTTTTAAACCGCATAAATTTTCAAGCTATTTCCATCCAAATCCTCAGTTTTAGTTTTTAAATTCATATTATCTGCATATTTAATATGGCTTCTACAAGTAATTTTTTTCTTACCAGCACCAACTACTTCCAATGGAAATCTCATATGGAAGATTTATTAAGAAGTAAAGGCTTGTACCGGATTACCTTGGGAAAGGAAAAAGAACCCACTGATGATGATAAGAAATCCAAATGGGCTAATAGGAGTGACAAAGCACGTGGACTAATAGGAATGTCCATCTCTCCTGATTTAAGGTTCCACCTAAAAGAAATTGATGACCCCGAAGAAGCTTGGGAAAAGATTGAATCTGTGTTTGGTAAACTCAATATTATTCAAGCACAATAGTTAGAAAATCAAGTATTGACCTTGAGTCCAAGTGATTTTTCTTGCCTTGGATACTATCTATCTAAGTTTAAAACACTCAGAATTTTATGTGAAGAATGTAAGATAACAATGGAGGAAGAGCATTGCATCTATCTTATTCTTTCTAAGCTAGGTAGTGCATATTTTGTGCTTGTATCTAGATTTTATGCCATGAGAGAGGATCTAGGGAAAACTTATCAAAAACCCACTCTTGAGTCCTTTTGTGCTTCTTTGATTAGAGATGAAGATAATCTTATACAACTTGGAGTGATCAACACTACAGGTACCTCCAACAAATCCTTAGTTTCCCAGCAGAATGATAAACCCAAGTATCCCAAGAAGAAACATCCCCACTACAACAACAAGCAACATAAGGGTCCCAAACTCACTCAGATAGTTTCAGCTCCTAATGGTGACAAAGGAGAAAAGTATAAAAATAAGAAGACTGACAGACATTTCAACTTTTGTGATAAATATGGTCATGATGAGTCTAAATGTTTCAAGAAGATGGAAGCTTTAGAAGAAGCAATGAAGAACCACAACATCAATATTGATTCTACTTCTTCTTCTTCTTCTCATGGACATGCACTTTCTGCTTCTGGTTTCTCCTTCAACACAACTTCTACTTCTTCTCTTGATGAGTGGCTTATTGATTCAAGAGAACCTTATCATATGGCTAAGGATAGATCCATATTTTCTACTCTAAATGAATGTAACACAAAGAAAATATTTGTTGGTGATGATAGATCTCTTAGTGTTGTAGGATCTGGAACAGTTCAAGTAGATAATGGTCATTTCAATGATGTATTATGTGTTCCAAGTCTTTCTTGTAACCTTCTATCAGTATATCAAATCACTCATTCAAGTGAAGGTAAAACCGTAGAGTTTTCACCTCACCAAGTTGTAATCAATGATCTAAAATATCCTAAGCATGTTCTTGCAACTGGAATTGTCGATGATATTACCAGGTTGTACAAGTTTGACAACTTTGGGTCATCATCTTTTTCATCAGTTTTTGTTTCTCATAGCGATGACTTGAGAAAAATTTGGCATGAGTGGTTTGGTCATCTAAACTATCGCTCATTGCAACAACTATGTAATCAACAGATGGTGACTGGTCTTCCTCCTATTTCATGCAGAGATGGTTTTTGTGTCGGTTGTGTTCTTAACAAACATCATCTGGACAGTTTTGACAAACGTGTCTCTTGGCATGCTTCGGGCCCTTTGCAACTTGTTCACAATGATTTGTGTGGTCCATTTTATTCTCCTTCTTTTTCTGGGTGCAAGTATTTCTTAACTTTCGCTGATGATTTTTCCAGACATACTTGGGTTTATTTCTTAAAACTTAAGAGAGAAGTTTTTGACAAGTTTTTGGCCTACAAGGCCCTTTTAGAAAAGCAATTTGGACATCAAATTCAAAAGTTAAGAACAGATAATGGAGGCGAATATGTGAACAATAATTTTACAAGTTACTACACTACACAAGGCAACCAAATGCAACACACTGTTCGATATACACCACAACAAAATGGTGTTGCTAAGAGAAAGAATTGCACATTAAAACAAATGGCCAATTGTATGATCTAATCTAAGAGATTAAGTCTAAAGTATTGGGTGGAAGCAATCAACTGTGAAAATTACATAGTCAATTGCACTCCCACAAAGGCTCTTAAAAATATAACACCGGAAGAATCTTGGACTAAAATTAAAGCCAGATGTAAGTCACTTCCGTGTATTTGGCAGTCTAGCATGGGCTCACATTATTGATGAGAAAAGGAAATCATTGCAGCCTAAAAGTGAGAAGTGTATATTTGTTGGTTATTCTGAAGATGTCAAAGTTTATAGACTTCTTCAACCACATTGTAATGAAATTATTCATAAACGATATGTTAAATTTGATGAAAAATTCTTGGCCTGCGAGCCTAATTCGACGGTTGTGCTTTCTTCGTCCTACGAGCCATCTTCGGTGCTTGTGCCTTCTTCTATTCTTGTTCTGGTTTCTTCTTTAGATGATGACAGTGAGGATGAAAATCCACCTCCTCCTGCTCACCTTCCTCCAGATGAGTCCTTTGAACCTGAACCAGCACCAGTTCCACTGCTTCATAGATGGGTCCGTTCAACATGAGAAGCAATTGGTGGTCTTGTCGGTGATCCTTTCGATCAACGTCAAACAAATTCACAGTTCCAGTGAGACTCTTCTCTTTTGGCTCAAATTTCAGAGACTCATGATCCAGATACATTTGCAAAAGCTTCGGGTCATCCAGATTGGGATACAACAATGAATGAAGAGTAGCGTTGTTTAATGGCAAACGATACTTGGGATCTTGTACCTCTTCCAAAAGGAATAAAACTTGTCATATGTAAATGGGTCTACAGAAATAAGTATGCATCATATGGAAGTGTTGAAAGACACAAGGCTCGATTAGTTTCCAAAGGATTTTCCCAAGTTGAAGGAATTGACTATAATGAAACCTTTTCCCCTATAGCCAAAATGAATTCAACCTGCCTTGTTCTTGCCCTTGCTGCCTCGCATCAATGGGAGGTCCATCAAATGGATGTTAAATCCACCTTCTTGCATGGCGATTTGAAAGAATAAATAAAAATGGAACAACCTCCTGGCTATATCCATAATGACTCTAGCCTTGTTTGTTGCCTTAAGAAATCTCTTTATGGTCTTAAGCAAGCTCCCCAAGCTTGGTATGCCAAAATGGGCAGCTTTCTTATTGACACCAGATTCTCTAGATGTCATGCTGATCCTAATGTCTATACCAAGAAAGTAGGAAGCCATCTCATAATCCTTGTCCTTTATGTTGATGACCTTATCCTTACTGGTAGTGACTCAAAACTCTTAAACCATTTGAAAACCAGCCTTAAGAAGAAATTTGAAATAACAAACTTAGGTTTTTTGCACTATTTCCTTGGCCTCCAACTTTTGCAAACCAATGAAGGGATTTTTCTTTCCCAGTCTAAGTATGCTTGTGACCTTGTTCATCGCTTTCACATGGATGATTGTAAACCAGCCCCTTCTCCCTTCCAGTCTGGAGTCAAGCTTACTGCCACCTATACTTATCCTGAAGTTGATGCCACCATGTATCGTCAATTAGTTGGTAGCCTCTTATACTTGACTCATACCCATCCTGATCTTTCCTTTGTTGTTTGTCTTGTGGGCCGGTATATGAAAACACCCCATGAAAGCCATTGGAAAGAAGCTAAAAGGATACTTCTCTATGTCTGTGGTACAGTTCAGTTCAGGATACATTACAGTTCAGGGGGGACTCCTTTATTGGTTGGTTTCACTGATTTAGATTGGGCCGGTGACCCTGATGATCGGAAGTCTACCGCAAGTTATGTTTTCAGCCTTAGTCTAGGACCTGTCACTTGGGCCAATAAGAAACAATAGGATATTTCCCTTTCTTCAATAGAATCAGAGTACCAAGCAGCGGTAAATGCAAGTCAGGAAGCCTTGTGGCTTCGACAGATCCTTATAGAATTTGGATTCAAGCAGCAACATACGACCAGCCTCTGGTGTGACAATCAGAGTGCCATAAAGCTTGCCAAAGACCCAATTCAACATCATCACAACAAGCACATCGAGATACACATGCACTTCATTGGAAAACTCATTCATGATCAAGTTATTGAAGTGCTCTTTTTCCCTACAGAAGATCAAGTTGCAAACATTTTCACAAAGTCTCTTATAGAAGCGAAGTTTTCCAAACTTCGATCTATTTTAGGAGTTCATGAAGTTTTCATTAAGGGGGGATAGGCTCTAATGCCTCCTTCCTTCTCCTATTGTGTCAACATTGCAAATCCTTCAAGCCTATCCCAAGTTGTTCTTAAGGGGGAATGTTAGGATATTTAGACACTTAGGAGTTAGTTAAGATCTACTTGGTCTAATGTGTCGTTAGGTAAAAGTGTGTTTGTTAGTGTGTTTCTTTAGTATGCATTTGTAGTTAGGAAATCTAACGGTCACGATATGTTCCTAGCATAGAGTGATCTGACGGTTCATACTCTCCTCGATCTTAACGGCCATTGATCTGTGGCTTAACACCCAATTGGTCCATGATCTCTATTTAAAGAGCATGGAGGGTCATTTTTCGATGATCGATTGTGAGAAAATCTCTTGTAAAATCTCTCTGTAATATTTTTCTTTTGCATTAATAAACTGCTCCAAGTGGTTGCATTGGCTAGGGTCGTGGATGTTTCCTCATAGGGGTTTTACCATGTGAAAACATCGGTGTGTTGATATTTGATCTGGTTATGTGAGTAGTTACTGAAGGTGTTTTTCCTCTATTGGAATACATGTGTTGTCGAACAGACTATCGTGATGATCCGGTTATGGTTCTCCCCGAGGGGAACAGGTTCGACGATGAGTTTGGTAAGAAAGATAAATTTATAGTATTTTTGGTATTTTTTATTTTTTTGTGATTTTGTTATATATAAATGATTTTGTGTATAACATAAAATATAATTTTTGATGGGAAGATTTTGCACCAGCACGTCTAGTGGGTATGTTGCGATTGAATAGGCGAGGCGAGCAACTAGGTGGTGGAAGAGAACAACACGGTGGAAGAGTCAATGCAAAGTTATTGGAAGACCTTGAGGAAAACCTTGAGCGCTTAATTGTTGGCATTCCAGTGCCACGCATGGATGATATACATATGTGTATGCAGAGGAATGTAGTGGGTGTGGGGAACCATTTCATGCGCCTTCTGTGGAAGGTCACATGAGCAGTGATTTGCTATAATGACCAGAGGTCTACTCGTGATGACTAGTTCTCTTTAGTTTGATGGACTTTGATGCGTATTTTATTTGTGGATGTATGAGAGGAGAGCCCAATTTTGTTATGTTATACTAGTTTTGGATATTTTTGGACACACTTTGTATATATATATATATATATATGGACATATGGATTTGTTATTTATGCTTATGTATATGTGATGAATGATGTGTGTTATCCCCGATATCTAGGGATAACTAGGAGATCATGTCTCGAGGCCCACATGGTCCTAGACATGGAGTACCGAGAGCAGGAGCGACTTGAGCATGGCCCTGGAGGGCCCATCTTTCTTCTTCTCAGCCAGCTTTGTCCTGTCAGCAGTACCAGCTTCCATCACTATCGGCCTGGCTTTGCATCAGAGAGGACTCTTGCTCCATGAGGTAATTGGTCTGAGGTATCATGGTATGTGTCGTATTTGATCATTATAACCTTCTTATGTATGCATTAGGTTCCTTTCATTTCAAATGACTGCTTGGATCTTAC
>ML806935.1:311901-326796 GCA_009831015.1 Picea engelmannii | reverse complement strand
TGTCATTGATTTCAATAGTGCGTAGGACACAAGATTAGAGAAACAACATTGCATCACATAAAGAATCATGCAGGACACAAGCTCAGGATAAATAACATTGAATCGCGTAGAGATTGCATACGACACAATCTCACAAAAATAGATTTGAGATCATGTAGGACACAAGCTCATATAAATATCACTACATCGCTTAGAGATCATGCAGGACACAAACTCATAGAAATGGCGCAGAAATCGCACAAGACACATAGCATTACTATTCTAGATTAATGGTGATAGATGTACCGTGATTTTTCCATATAACATATCTGGTTGTCATTGATTTCAATAGTGCGTAGGACACAAGATTAGAGAAACAACATTGCATCACATAAAGAATCATGCAGGACACAAGCTCAGGATAAATAACATTGAATCGTGTAGAGATTGCATACGACACAATCTCACAAAAATAGATTTGAGATCATGCAGGACACAAGCTCATATAAATATCACTACATCTCTTAGAGATCATGCAGGACACAAACTCATAGAAATGGCGCAGAAATCGCACAAGACACATAGCATCACTATTCTAGATTAATGGTGATAGATGTACCGTGATTTTTCCATATAACATATCACGCGAAAACATGAAAGTAGTATTAAAACCACATTGTCAAGTCCCCTACCACATGGAAGTAGTATTACAACCCCACTGTGACAAGTTTCAATACATGAGAAGTGAAACCCCATTGAAACAAGTTTTTGAGACACGAGGGGAGCAGTGCCATTTCAACAGGTTCTGAGATATGAGAGGCACATCCCCATTGTGAAAAGTTTTGAGACACGAGAGACACATCCCCATTGCGATAAGTTTCAAGACATGAGAAGCACAATGCCATTGCGACATGTTTTTGAGACATGAGAGGTGTATCCCCTTTGAGACAAGTTTTGAGACACGAGAGGCACAATCTCATTGCAACAAGGTACAAAGATACAAAAGGTTATCCCTACTGCAACATTTTCTGAGACACATAAGGTGTAGCCCCATTATGACAAGTTTCGAGATACGAAAGGAATAGCCCCACTATGACTTAAGCCACGATTCTTTCCGTAAGTAAAATTCTCTGGAAATGAGTTGAAAGAAGCAACTAGATGCCCAAAATAGTTAGACATGGAAATCAACGATCAAAATTGAATCTTGATCATGATCCAACGATAACCAAGTTTCAACGAATCTAGAGCTTTGTGTAATGATGAACGTGACAGTATTAGTCATTTGTTGGAGTTTCTTACAATCGATCATTGCATAAGTAATATTGACATAAGAAAGAACTAAACTTAATTCATTTAAAGGGGATTTAAAGTCAATTCAAGTTAACTGCAATAACATTTTATTGTTAATGAAGAGGCACATTGATTCATTGAAAATACACAATGGTTTGGTGATGCACACCATTTGGTAAGATATATAAACCCATCAAAATGAAGAATGAAAGCGTGACTCAGGAAAATCTGAGTATATCTGAAGCAGATTCACCAGAATATATGAGAATACAAATAACTTTGTAGTGAGGGTGGAAGGGAAGAGCTAGGAAGGATTTAAGTCCTCTTCAGGTAGAAGCCTGAAACAACAGGGGGTTGGAGCCTCCTTTCAAATTGGTTCTTGAAGAATTCATGTGGTTGGAGCCTCCTTTCAAGTTGGTGCTTGAAGAAAATAGGGAGTTGCGGCTTCCTTGAGTAGGTGCTCAGAAAAAGGAAGGGGATTTGTGTCTCCTAGATTTGGTACTCTAAAAAGTATTGGTGTCTTTCACAATCATAGCTTGTTGTTATATAGACATTGTAATTCTTATTTATGATAGATAATTAATTATTTGTGAATTCATTGTTAATTTACTATTGTGGTTGAAAACGTTTTAAAAAAAATAACTACTAATTGGATAAAAGGNCCCCCCCCCCTCTCAATATTTCCAAAAAATGGTATCAGAGCAAGGTTCCTTCACCACATTCTAACCACTGGAAGGTAGATCCTAAAGAATCCAATGGATCAACAACAAGGAATGACATCCAAAATAGAATCGTTGTTCAAAGGAGATGACTATGTTTTTTGGAGAATAAGGATGAAGAGTCATCTAATGGCACTTGGATTTGATATTTGGAAATTTGTAGAAGATGGATACACTGCACCCTCTTCCCCACCAACTGATGTTGCTGCAAATAAGTTATGTAATGACAATTCAATATTTATTAATGTCATTTTAATTGATTTATCTATAAATGTATTTGTAAAAATAATGCACTGCAAATCAGCCAAAGAATTATGGGACAAACTTAAAATTATTTATAAATGATATGGAAAAGTAAAACAATCCAAACTTCAAACACTTCTATCATGATTTGAAAATATAAAGATGAAGGAAGAAGAAAATATTGTAGAATATCTTTAGAGAGTAGATGATATAGTCAACTCAGCCAGAGCATTAAGTGAAACAGTAGAAGACAAATATATTGTTCAGAAAGTGTTGAGATCATTTCCTATGAGATGTGATTCCAATACATCTACCTTATAGGATAGACACAACCTTGAAAAATTCACTATGGATGAGCTCCATGGAATCCTCATAGCCTATGAGATGAGGGTAGGGCAAGAAATACCATCTAAAGGAGAAACAACCTTCAAAGAAATAAAAGATAAGAATAATTAGGAGAAGGTGTCCAGTGAAGATTAATTAGAGATATTTTGTGAATAAGTAGCAAACTTCATGAAAAAACTTGAGAAAGGAACTGGAAAATTCAAAGGAAAACTACTCTTAAATTTTTTAACTGTGGCAAAGTTGGACATTTTTCCAACAAATGTCCCTATCCAAAACAAGAAGAAAGTGATGGTGAAGAAACTTACAAAGAGTAAAAGAAGAGAAAAACTAGAAACAAGAAGAAATACCACAAAAATAAGAAGACCTTATACATCAAAGAATAAAATAGCTCATCTGAAGAAAGTGAAGAAGAAGAAGAAGAATCAAAGCATCTATTTATGGGTATAGAGAAACATGATAATTCTACTAAAAATACTTTTGGTATGGATGAAGACTTTGAAGAGGAAGGTGAAGTATATCTTGAAGCATAATTTCTCAGTGCTTTGGAAGATATTAGAAAATATAAAAAGAAGACTAAGTCACTAAAAGGATAGTTACTAGAGTTTGAGGAAGCACGGAAATCAAGAGAAAGAGAAATCTCAAAAAAATCCAAGGAAAATGAACAATTGACTTGAAGACTCAACTCCAAGAAAAAAATAAAAATAGAAGAGGTCTTAATTGAACAACTTAACGAAAAACAACAAGGACGTGAGAATCAAGAAGATGAAATTGTCCTCCTGAAAAAAGAACTTGAGAAAGGAAAGAATCACTCAAGATTTGAAAACAGTTCAAAAGTATTGGTGATCCGGATTTTATGAGAAGAACGAAATGAATGCAGATTATTAAGAGGCTCTTAACACAAAATAACAGAGATATAGTAAAATAGGTTTTATATTCAATAACGAAATAAGCTGAAACTATAAAATGCAGCGGAAACAAGCTTGTTGGAATGGTTGTGGCTTATCTCTAAGAAGAGATGTGACGGCAACGCGCATTCGCAAGAAGAAAGTTACAATGAGGCTCTGAAGGAATTTTTACAATAATAAAGAATGCCAAAAACCCTAGACATCCAAAAACCTAACCCCAGGAGATGAAGCGCCAAAAGTCATGTGGGCCCCGTTTGGGTAAGTTAGTACATCAACTTCCCGGGGTCATAACTTTTGCATACGATCTCCGTTTTAGGCATGTGATAGCCCGTTGGAAAGGTATCTTCAAGGAGATTAATTTTGGGGGATAAATCATGCCTTTGGATATCATTGAGGAGATATATCCCCAAAAACCTTCATTTAGGCCCTCAAAATGGCCCCAGAAGTTAAAACTGCTAAAAATAGTAAATTGCCAAAATTGCCAGAAAATTGTTTTGAGCCAGTTGGAAAAGGTGGGTGGCCACCGATATCCATATGGATCAATCCTACCTCCTTAGGAAGAAATGGTGTCCATTGCGTTTAGGTCCCCCATTAGATGAGGAAATTTATGCTGAATTTTTCCCCGGGTGAGCCACTTGCCTTGGTGCAGGAGCTGCCCTGCTTTGACGACTCAATAAAGATGGATCCTTTATTGTTGAGTGCCCTTGATCTGTCTGTCCACAATATAATCATTGGATTCCTTTTGTAGGCAGTCGGGGTTGAGCTCTGTTGGTGTCAATTGTTCTGCTACTTTTGAGGTGTCCAATAATGGTGGTAAATAAGGGTGAAGGAGATCCACGTTGAACACTGGGTGCAGACCAAGGAAAGGGGGAATGTTGAGCTCAAAAGAATTATCCCCCACGGCCTTGGTGATAGTGTACAACCAATAACAGAGTGAGTGAAGCTTCCGATGGGGTCCTGTAAGGTGTTCTTTCTGCAAGTGCAACCAAATTTTGTCGCCCACCTAAAACTTATGTGGCACCCGATGTTGATCATGGTGTTGTTTGTACTTGTCATTGGACTTCTGTAGGATATCCTAAACCTGTCGGCAGATGTGTTGGATCCATTCAATGAACCGGGTGGCTTTGTCAGCTTCAATTGCAGCAGGAGATGAGTCAGTTGAGGTGACCGCAAGGGGAAGTGCAACATCTATGGGTCCCAATGGTTGGAATCCCAACCCCACTTGAAAGGGGTTGTGGTCGGTTGAGCTATGCAGGGCTCGGTTGTAGCTCTGATGGACATAGGGAAGGCTCTCATCCCATGTGCGAGGGTTCTTTGAATTATACATGTGAAGGATATGCACAATCATTCAATTTACAACCTCGGTTTGGCCATATGTCTGGGGGTGGAAGGCCGTGGATTTGGTGAACTTTGTGTCTAGTAATGACCAGAGGCTTGATCAAAATGTGCTGAGAAATCGACTATCCCGATTTGAGACAATGGTTTGTGGGATTCCAAAATGTACCCAAACTCGTTCAAAGAAGATCTTGGCAGTGACCTCTGTTGTGATGCTCTTCTTCCAGGTAACCAGAATCACCATCTTAGAAAAGCGATCAACAACCACAAAAAAACAGTCAGTTCCCCGCTTGGTGGACAGGAGGCCCGACATGTAGTCCATTGATATGGATTCCCATGGCCTGTCAAGAGTAGAAAGAGGGGTGTATAGGCCCTATTTCTTAGTGGTCGGTTTGGCAATAGTGTAGGCAGTGCAGGACTTGATATACTTGTTGACCTCCTGTCGAAGTTTCGACCAGTAGAAATGTTTCTGTAGCATCACCATTGTCTTTTCAACGCTGAAGTGTCCTGCCACCTGACTATAGTGGGCTTCCCAGATCAGCTTCACTCGCTCACTTTATGGAACATAGATATGGCCTAGACGACACAACAACCCATCCTAAATATGGAAATTATCGACAACTGCGTTTGCACCCAACATTTGGTAGGTGGTGGCGAAGTCAGGGTCTGTCTCATAGAGTTGGGGCCATCCATATGTCTCATGGCTGCAAGATTCTAGCACTGTGGTGAGTGCCACGACTGGCAGTCTACTGAGGCAATTAGTGACATGATTGGTGCTTCCTATTTTATACTTGATGTTGAGGTGGAATTGCTGCAATTATATGGACCACTTTTGATGGCGGTCATTCTGTAATTTTCCCTGTGTCTGCATGAACTACAATGGCTTATGATTAGTGTGGATGACTGTCTCCTTCCCAAGAATGTAATGTCTCCACTGGCGGCATGTTTTCACAATGGAGTACATTTCTTTGTCGTAATTAGGGTACTTACGGACAGTATTTGACAGTGTCTCACTATGATAGGCCACGGGGTGGTCATGCTGAGTGAGAACGGTGCCCACATCATAGTCTGAATCATCTGTCTCGATCTCAAAAGGATGTTGCAGGTATGGTAGTGAAAGTATTCGGGATGAGCACAAGCGTTGCTTCAAATCATTGAACGCTTGTTGTTGGGACCATCCCCATGCAAATTTCTCCTTACCACCACCCCTGTTTATTTGGTTGAGGGCCCATGCAATATGGGAGAAACCCAACATGAACCTGTGGTAGAAATTGGCAAGGCCCAAGAAGCTTCCAAGCTCGGTGAGTGTTGTTGGGGATGGCCAGTCACAGATGACTTGGATCTTGGCTAGATCCACATGTACACCATGCTAATCAATGATGTAGCCCAGGTAATGGACCATGTCCATGCCAAAGGAGCATTTTTCCAAGTTGGCGTATAGCTTGTGTTGTTGCAGGGTGTGCATAACCTGTTGAATATGCTGCAAGTGTTCAGCCCAAGTCTTGTTGTAAATTAGAATGTCATCCAGATACACCACTACAAAAGTATTGGTGAATGGTCCAAGGATATCGTCCATCATCCTCATGAAAGTGGTCGGAGAATTTGTCAAACCAAAGGGCATGACCAACCATTCAAAAAGGCCTTCCTTTTACTTAAAGGCGGTCTTCCATACATCTGTTTGTTCTATCAGGACCTGGTGGTAGCAAGACTTCAGATCAATCTTACTGAAGTATTTGGCCCCCGTGAGTTAATCAAGGAGGTCATCGATTCGGGGAATTGGGTAACGGTTTCTGACTGTGATTTTATTCAGAGCCTAGTAATCAATACAGAGTCGCTAGGTTCCATATTTCTTTTATACCAGCACGATTGGGCTCCCGCAAGGTGATGAGTTGGGGAAGATGTGCCCCTTGTGGAGCAGTTCTTGGATCTATCGCTTGATCTCCTCATTCTCTAACAAAGAGTGACAATCGACTGGCCCATTGGGTAGTGGTGTGTCGAGGGTCAGATCGATGGGGTGCTTGACCTGGCAGTGCAGAGGTACCCCTGTAGGTGAGGAGAAAATATCTGAGTATTCTTCCACGACCTTATCTACTTGCTTCTGCTGTGTGGAGAGGTCGGTCGTAGAGACCCTAGATGTGGTTATGATCTTTCGCTTATTCTGAGAGCGAATCATGAAGAAGACAAACTTCCCCATCTGAGAGATGAACTTCCTGCATTTCTTAGGAGAGATCAAGGAAATAGCACTAGGTGGGACTGCCTCAGGTATCCTGTACAATTTCCTATTCAAAGTAATAATAACACTATGAGGCCTAGACTCATATACAACATGACGTTTCCATAAATAAGGTTGGCCCAAAAGAACATCACAAACTTTGAGAGGAGTAACATCACACAATACCTCGTCTTTGAAGGGCTTGATGTCGTACAACAGTTGGCACTGTTGGCTGACACGGAGATTGCTTCCTTGGCGGAGGGTGTACGATTGTGGGTGCGACATTGTTGGAAGGGCTAGCCACTTGACGACCTCTGCTGAGATGAGGTTCTTCTGGCTACCTCTATCAACGATGAAGTGCAACAGGGTTCCTTTTACCCACATCTATGAATGGAAGAGGCGCTCTCCTTCTTCTGGCTCGTCTGGTTCACCAGGCTGGAGCTTGGTGGTAGCAACAGTGGCACTGGGTTCTACGTCAATGATCTATCTTCCCCTTTCTGGCTCTGGCTCAGAGTCATAATCTGCATCTGATTCAGAGGCTTTCACTTCAGCCACCAGCGACTGCTTTGAGCGACAATCAACAGTGTTATGCCAAGGGCTCTTATGGAAGTCGCACCACTTCTCGGTATCTTTATTTGTCTTTTCGGTGTCATTCTTTGCTTGCGGCTTGGACTGGTTGTCCTGATACTGTCCATCTTTGATCTGTCCTTTGTTCGGTGGGTTGGGGCTGCCCTTTCCTAGATTTTTTTGTGAGGGGTTCCCAGGCCCAAATTGCCACATCTTTTGTTTGAGCTTCTGCTCGATTTTGACGGCATATCGGTAGGCCGCACCCAAGGATGAGATGTCCAAAAATTCCATTTTGGTTTGGATGTATCTATGCAGAGAACTACGATACTTGAGCACCAAATGTCACTCTGAATCTTTGATACCCAACTTGATGCGCAAGGTATGGAAGATATTTGTGAAATCTGGCACTGCTTGGTCTCTTTCTTGCCACCGTGTGGTCCATTTGGTATATAGGTCGTCATATCTTTTTCCAGGGTAGTATTGTTCCTTAATAACATCCCTAAAGGATTCCCAGGTGGTCGTGACTGAAAATAATGAGGTTTCCTTTGTTTCCTTTTTCTCACAGAAAGTTTTCGACCAATCTTTGACATGGGGAACGGCTTTGAGGAGCGCAAAAGTAATCTTTTCTTTATTCGAAAAGTTATGGACAGAAAAATACCCTTCTAGTAGATTCAACCACTTGTTTACAGCATCTGTGTCTATCTAACCTTCAAATATAGGAATATCGAAGTTTATTTTTACCTTGAAGGGGGCAGCACCTCCGTTCGAAGAAGATGTGTCGCCTGTTGGTAGCCACCGAAGGATTTGCATGAAACTATCCATCATCTCGTTCCTCTGTTGTGTGAGGGATTCCTCAATCAACAGTTTGAAAGGATCTCCTATCCTTTCATATTTATTTTCTCCTACCATGGGAGGTCAATTGGGCATGCAAGAGCTTCTTTCCTCAAGAGAAACAAGCTCGAGACCAAACTCTTTGTACTCCGACCTCGTTGGGGACATGCATTAAGATGACAAGGAGCAGACTGCTCTGATACCACTGATATGAATTTTATGAGAAGAACAAAATGAATGCAGATTATTAACAGGTTCTTAACACAAAATAACATAGATACAATAAAACTGGTTTTCTATTCAATAACAAAATAAGCTGAAACTGTAAAATGCAGTGGAAACAAGCTTGTTGGAATGGTGGCGGCTTATCTCTAAGAAGAGATGTGACGACAGCGCGCATTCGCAAGAAGAAAGTTACAATGAGGCTTTGAAGGAATTTTTACAATAAGCAAGAATTCCAAAAATCCTAGACATCCAAAAACCTAACCCTAGGAGATGAAGCACCAAAACTCATGTGGGCCCCATTTGGGTAAGTTATTACATCAACTTCCCGGGGTCGTAACTTTTGCATACGATCTCCGTTTTAGGCCTGTGATAGCCCGTTGGAAAGGTATCTTCGAGGAGATTCATTTTTGGGGCTCAATCATGCCTTTGGATATCATTGAGGAGATCAATCCTGAAAATCCTTCATTTAGGCCCTCAAAATGGCCCCGGAAGTTAAAATTGCTAAAAATAATAAATTGCCAAAATTGTTAGAAAATTGTTTTGAGCCAGTTTGAAAAGGTGGATGGCCACCGATATCCATCTGGATCAATTAGATGGCATTCTAAATAGTCAAATATCACCAAAGGATAATACAGGACTTGGGTATGATAAAAAATCAACCTCTACAACACAAGAAATAGACAAAATGCAAATCAGTTATGTAGATGCTCTTAAGAGCACCTTAAAAATTGAAAATAACAAAATGAAAAAGGAACCATTAAATATTGTTCATAATAATTTGAAGTCTTCACTTCCCACAAAAGAGAAAGAAGAAAAATGGAATATAATGGCTAGAAGAAATCCTCCTAAGAGATATCAACACATATTACTTGGATATTGCTACTCTTGCAATAACTTTGGACATAAAGCAATACATTGCAAGGCTTATGGAAGATCATGAATCCATAGAAATAATCAAAAATATAAAAGCAACAAAAGTAATCTGAAGAATAGAAGTTACAATTCATTCTCTCCATTACAAATTTTCAATGTTGAATGCAAGAAGTGCAACAATTATGGCCATCAAACCAATGAACGCAGGCTAACCACAAAAATTGTTTCTTTTATCACTCAAGATAAGAAAATATGGAAAGGAAAACATATGGAAGATACAGAATGCAAAGTAGCCTTGTATGCCAAGAACAAAAAGTTTCAATGGTAAATTGACAATGGATGCTCCAAACATATGATAGGAGATAAAATTAAATTTCTCGAACTAACAAAAAGGGAAAAAGGAAGTGTCACATTTGGAGATAATGTATCTGCTAAAATACTTGGAAAAGGCACAATCACCTTGGGAAACAAGAAAAACAAAGCAAAAAATGTGTTACTGGTTGAAAATATGAATCCTAATCTTCTAAGTGTAAGATAAAGTTGTGATTAAGGGCATATAGTCATCTTTGACTCCCAGAAATGTGAAATAAGAGAAGAAGGATCATGAAAGTTAGTTTCTATTCCACCAAGAGCCTCAAGCAATGTGTATATCTTAGATATTAAGGATGAAGAAGAATGTTATATGAATCAAGCAGATGAAAGTTGGCTATGGAATAGAAGGATGGGAAACTTGAGCTTTGATAACCTGATCAAAGCTAATAAAAAGGGAGTTGTAAAGGACATGCCAAAATTCATCAAGCTCTCATATTTTGTTTGCAAACACTTTCAATTAGGAAAGAAGACAAGAATCATATTTAATACAAAAGAACATTCTACATCAAAACCCTTGGATATTGTTCACATTGATCTATGTGGGCCCTATAGGACTAGAATCATACAAGGGGAACACTACTTCATGTTGATCATCGATGACTACACGAGGATGACCTAGGTATATTTTCTCAAAGAAAAATATGAGGCATTTGAAAAGTTCAAAGCATTCAAGACTTATGTAGTGAATGAACCAAATCTCAAAATAAAAAATTTAAGTTCATATAATGGAGGGGAATTTATCTCTAAAGAATTCAATAAGTTTTGGGAAGATCATGGAATCAAGAGACAATTCTTATCTCCAAGAACTCCTCAACATAATGGAGTTGTGGAGAGGAAAAAAAAAATTGTTCAAGAGGCTGCAAGAACTATGTTGAATAAATCCAAGATTCCAGACAAATTTTGGAGAGATTCAATATATACAACAATCCACATACTTAACTGAGCACAACTGAAAGCTAACCATGAGAAAACCCCTTATGAATTATTGTTTGGAAGACTGACATTTGTGAAACATTTCAGAGTCTTTGGAAGTAAGTGTTACATAAAGAGGGATGAAGATAATCTAGGGAAATTTGACTTTATATCAAATGAAGGTATATTTTTGGGATATTCACCCAAGAAAAAGGCCTACAAATGCTATAATATAAGATTTTACAAAATAGTGGAAAGTGAAAATGTAAAAATAGATTATCTAAAATTGAGAAAAATCAAATATCAAGATGAAATAAAAATCGATGAATGGAGAAGAACCAAGAACCAGTGATGACGAATAATATGGTGAATCACAAGATGAATAAGATATTTAAGAACTAAAAGAAAATGAAAGATACACTAATGAATAAAACATTCAAGAAGAAACACCCATGCCAAAACCACCATCAAAAAGGGTTCAAAAGAATCATCCAGAAAGTCAAATTATAGGAAACAAAAGTGTTGGAGTAGAAACAAGGAGGAAACTCTTATTTGAAAAACAGACAATGATTTCTCTAATAGAGTCTAAAACGTTTTTATAAGCCAATAAAATTGAGTATTAGATAAAGGAAATGAATGAGGAACTTGATCAAATGGAGAAAATTCAGACTTGGGAACCGATTCCAAGACCTAAAGATAAAAATGTGGTAGGGACCAAATGGATATTTAAAAACAAAATCAATGAAAATGGACAGATCATAAAAAATAAAGCCAAACTAATATGCAAGGGATATGCCCAAGTGGAAGGAATTGACTTTGGAGAAACCTTTGCCCCAGTAGAAATATTATAAGCTATCAGAATGTTTATGGCATTTCCATGTCTCAAAAACTTCAAAATCTATCAGATGGATGTCAAGTCAGCATTCCTAAATGGAACCTTAGAAGAAGAAGTCTACATAGAACAACCTGAAGGATTTAGATTGACAGAAAAACTAGATTATGTATGCAAATTGAAGAAGGCTCTATATGGTCTTAAACAATCCCCTAGAGCATGGTTCTCAAGACTTGATCAATATCTACAACAACAAGGATATAATATAGGAACTATTGATAGTAATCTATATATCAAAATTAAAGAACAAAATATGATTGTTGTAGTGGTATATGTGGATGACATAATATTTGGAATTAATTTGAATGTACTAAGCAAACAGTTTTCCATAGAAATGCAGAAAGCATTTGAGATGTCTATGCTAGGTGAAGTAACTTTCATCTTAGGTTTACAAGTTACTCAAACAGAAAAATGCATATTCATATTCCAAAATAAATATGTCAAAGAAATGTTGAAGAAGTTCCAAATGGAATATTGAAAAAAAATGAGCACTCTTATACTCATAGGATGCAAACTAGGCTTAGATGATGATTCGCCAAAAGTAGACCAGACTATGTATATATCTATTATTGGAAGTCTTCTCTATGCAACAACAACAAGGCCTGACATAATGCAGGTTGTAGGACTAGTGGGAAGGTTTCAATCCACACCTAAATAAACACACTTAAAATAAGTAAAAAGGATATCCATATATCTACAAGCTACATTAGACTTTGTATTATGGTATCCAAAAACAAAAGAGTTTACTTTGAATGAATATACTAATGCATATTGGGAAGGTAGTATAGATGACAGGAAAAGCATCGGTGGAGAAGCATTCTTCCTAAGAAAGTTTATGGTGGCATGGCTAAGTAAGAAACAAACATATATATCACTATCCATAGTAGAATCATAATACATTGTTGACACATCTTGTTGCACACAAGTAATATGGATGAAACAAACCCTAGAAGATTTACAAGTGAAATATGATTATCCAATCACTATCAACTGCGATAATACCAGTGCTATAAGTATATCTAAGAATCTTGTAATTCAATCTAAAACAAAACATATCCCAATAAAATACCATTTACTCAAAGATCAGGTTACTCAAAAATTCATAAAAGTGGAGTATGTAGACACAAAAGAACAAATTGCAGACATTTTTACAAAACCCTTACCCAAAAGCACATTTGAAAATCTTAGATAGAAATCAGGAGTAATCTCCATTCCTAATTGAACTATAAAATATTCATCACAAAACGAAGCACAAAGACAGGGGGAGAATCACCTCAGGGGAAGCATAATCTCATGGGGAGCAAAGAAATAGCCCTTCTATCATTATTGTCAAAGGGGGAGGACAAGCAGTAAAATTCAAGACATAAAACTCAAAAAGAGGAATAATATAGAAAAAGACAATTTTACTGTTGTCATCAATTCCAAAGGGGGTGATTGTTGGAAGTTTGGTTATCATTGATGTCAACAGTGCGTAGGACACAAGCTTAGATAAACAAGACTTCATCGTGCAGAGAATCACGCAGGATACAAGCTCAAGAGAAATAACAATGCATCACATAGAGATTGCACAGAACAAAAGATCAGAAAAATAGCTCTAAGATCACATAGGACACAAGCTCAGGGAAATAACACTACATCGCATAGATATAGTGCAAGACACAAGCTCAGTTAAATGGCACATAAATCACGCAGGATGCATAGAGTTACATCATGTAAAGATCGAATTGTTGAACAAATATTCTAGTTTAACGATGATATATGTACCACTCTTCGTCCATCTAACCTACTGCGCGAAGACATGAAAGTAGTATTAAAACCACATTGTTGAGTCGCCTACTGCATGTGACATGGAAATAGTATTACATCCCCATTGCAACAAGTTTCAAGACATGGGAAGCACAACCCCATTGCAACAAGTTTTTGAGACACTAGGAGCATAGCCCCCTTGCGACAGGTTCTGAGACATGAGAGACGCATCCCCATTGCGACAAGTTTTGAGACACGAGAGATGCAGCCCCATTGTGAAAAGTTTCAATAAATGAGAATCATGTCCCCATTGCGACAAGTTTTTGAGAAATGAAAGGAGTAGCTGCGGCAAGTTTCAAGACACAAGAGGCATAGCCCCATTGCGACAAGTTTCAAATATATGAAAGGTGCATCCCTACTACGACAAGTTCTAAGACACGTAAGAAGCATCCCCATTGTGAAAAGTTATGATATATGAAAGGAGCATCCCCATTGCGACTTAAGCCATGATTCTTTCCCTAATTCAAATGCTCTAGAAATGAGTTGAAGCAAGTGGCTATATTCCCAAAATAGTCAGACATGTAAATCAACGATCAAAATTGAATCATGATCATGATCCAACGATAGAAATTTTTTGGTGAATCTAGAGCTATGTGTAATGATGAACATGACATTCTTAGTCATTTTTTGGGGCTTCTTAGAATTGATCATTCCATAAGTAACACTGACATAAGAAAGAACTAAACTTAATTAATTTAAATGGGATTTAAATTCAATACAAGTTAACTGCAATAACATTTTATTGTTAATGAAGAGGCACATTGATTCATTGAAAATATGCAATGGTTCAGTGATGCACACCGTATGGTAAGATATATAAACCCATCAGAATGAAAAATGAAAGTGTGACTCAAGAAAATATGAGTATATCTGATGCAAATTCACAATAATATATGAGAATACAAATAACTGCACAGTTAGGGTGGAAGGAAGGATCTAGGAAGGATTGAAGTCCTCTTCAGGTAGAAGCCTAAAATAGTAGGGGGTTGGAGCCTCCTTTCAAGTTGGTTCTTGAATAATTCAATGGTTTGGAACCTCCTTTCAAGTTGTTTCTTGAATAATTCATGGGGTTAGAGCCTCCTTTCAAGTTGGTGCTTGAGGAAAACATGCAGTTGCATCTTCCTTGAGTAGGCGCTCAGAAAAAGGAAGGGGATTTGTGTATCCTAGAGTTGGTTCTCTAGAAAGGATTGGTGTCCTTCACAATCACATCTTGTTGTTATACAAACATTGTAATTCTTATTTATGATAAATGATTAATTATTTTTGAATTCATTGTTAATTTACTTTTGTGGTTGAAAATTTAAAAAAAAAAACTACTAATTGGATAAAAAGGTAATATTGATTCACCCTCCCCTCTCATTATTTCCAACAAAAGAGAGGGGGGTGATG
>ML806935.1:297394-311870 GCA_009831015.1 Picea engelmannii | reverse complement strand
AAGGGAAGGAGGAAGGGAGAGCAGGGGTGAGAGGGAGAGGGAGGAAGGTGGAGAGATAGTGGGAGAGAGTGACTGGGGTAGAGAGAAATAAAGAGGGAGGAGGAAATAGTCGTAGGGGAAGAGGGATAGAAGGAGAGAGGGGAAGAGTGGGTATAAATAGAGGGATAGGGAGAGAGAGAATGGAAGGTAGAGGGATGGAGGGAGAGAGTGGTATAAGGAGGGAGAGAGAGAGGTAGGGTTGGAGGGACAAATAGAGGGACAGATGGAGGGAGAGAGATATTGACATAGGGGGAGAGTGAGTGAGAGAGAGTGAGAGGAAGATACTAGTATAGGGAGTGGAGAGAGAGAAGGGTATATGTGGGAGAGGGGGGGCAGAGAGATGTTGGGTTGTTATATTTTTTGTAGTGAAAGTCTAGTCGAGGTGAATCGACTTATGGTCGAAGTCAAGGTAGATCGACAGCAAGGCAAAATTCAATGAAGTCGACCGAGTAAGTTCAAATTCGAAGATATTGACGGAAAATTTGTCAACCGACAAGAGGTCGAAGTGCGAGCATGAGATGACCGACTAGAGATGGAATGAAGGTCGACTGGTAAACATGACTTGGAGTCAACTGTAACAGAATCCCGGGATTTGCAGGATTTGTAGCCAATGATATGCATGGATTTGTAACCATTTTTGGGTGCCAATATTTAGGGGTTTTTGTTTTGTAAATCCTATAAAGAGGCATGTTGTAAGGTTGTAAAGGATAATGAAAGAATATTTTAATACACTTATGCAGGTTAATGCATGTGTAGGTATAGGTTGTTGGTCATGCATATGTAAGATTATTTGGCTACAAGGTTGTTCTTTCATGTGCAAGAGGGTATGATGTCGATTGTGTCTTAGGTGTGGATCAAGGTTAGGCATGTAACCCTTTAATCATATTGAATAAGAAAACAAGAGAACATAACTCTCAAAGGAATGTTGGTTTCTCTTGGTGAAGGGTTCTAGGGTAAAATCTCGGTGTACTGTGTGATTGCTTGTTTTCATTTGCACTCTTGATTAAATTCTTCTTCTCTTCTACTATGATTAGTGTGGAAGTGGCATGCATTTCCGGAAATTTGGTATCATAGCTTAGGTCTTCCCTGACAAGCGAGATATCAGAGCGGTGTAATGCTTTGGTGAGTTTATCATATCTTGATTTTCTAATCTTGAATTTGAGAACTAAACCCTAGGTACAGTAAGAGTCTAAGTCATAAATTATGTTAAATATCATGGTAAATAATGGCGATCAGTTCCATAATAGAGATAGAAAGGTTCAATAGCCATAATTTTGAGCTTTGGAAGCTTAAAATGGAGGATCTTCTTATGGATCAAGAACAATGGACAGTGGTCTGTCCATGTACCCAATCGATAGGAATGTCGACAGAAGAATGGGAGAAACTCGAAAGAAGTGTGATTCATAATTGTCTTTCATATTCAGTGTTGTTGAATGTCTTGGGTGAATATTCAGATAATAAATTGTGGGACAATATCAGAAGCTTATACCAATTGAAATCTCTAGTAAACAAGGTGTTTCTCATAAAGGAATTGTATCTTATGAGGATGAGTGATGGAAGTTTGGTGATTGAGCATTTAAATGTGTTTAATGTCATGTTAAGCCAATTATCATATATGGATATTAAGATCATTGATGAGGAGAAGTGTATTAGCCTATTATATTCTCTTCCAGACTCCTGGGATAACTTAGTCATGGTTATTGGGAGTAATACAACCACACTAGCGCTAGAGGACATGGTTTCTTCTCTTTTGTCGGAAGAAATGATAAGGAAGAACATGGAAGGATTGACCAAATATGCTCTGGTAGTGAGAGGTCGACTGGTAGACAAAGACAAAGGTAGATTCTTCAGTAGAAATTTTAAGTCAAAGGGTATATCTAAATCCTCAGTTCAGTCAGCACGGAGATGAAGGAAATGCAGTAAAGATGGGAATTATAAAAAGGACTATAAGTTGAAGGAAACATAAGTCAGTGATGGATCCAATGAGAATCAGTTGACTGAGAGAAAGGAAACCTCAGAGAAGGGAGGTGATGTGTATCTGGTGTCGACCTAGGAGCATCCTATCATATGACACCACATAAAGAATGGTTATGTGAATATGAACAATATGATGGGGGTGATGTGTTCTTGGGGGGAAACTCGACAACCAGAATTATCGGACGGGGAAGATTCCAACTGACACTATAGGATGGGAGGAAAAGAACCCTTCCAGGTGTGCTACACATTCTAGGTTTGGAAAGAAACCTGGTATCTGTCAGCAACATGAGTGATGCAGGTGTGCATAATTTTTTTTAGAAGGATTCATGTAATATGGTCAAAGGTGTGATGGTCTTAATGAAAGGAGTTCGGATTGGTACCCTATACAATTTTTTAGGGAATGTCGACTCTATTGGATGCAACAACATCGTTGCTCCTGAAATCAATTCAACTACTACTTGACTCGACTTGAGCCAAGTCAGTTCAAATCGACAAGACATGATGAACTCGACCCTACCAAGTTATGGAACAAGAGGATGGGACACATTGGAGAAAAATGACTTCGAGATATGAAAAGCAAGGTATGGTCGAAGGTTTTACTGAATTTGGTTTAGAAGTCGATTTTTTTGAACATTGCATATATGGGAAACAAAGTCAGGTGAGGTTCCCATCTAGAGCAACAAGAGAAAATGAGATTCTATAACTCGTGCATAGTGATGTGTTTGGCCAGTTATAGTGCCTTCACTTGGTGGATCCCTATATTATTTCTCCTTCATAGA
The DNA here is from genome assembly GCA_009831015.1 of Picea engelmannii. Classification (NCBI taxonomy): domain Eukaryota; kingdom Viridiplantae; phylum Streptophyta; class Pinopsida; order Pinales; family Pinaceae; genus Picea; species Picea engelmannii. The sequence goes on along the minus strand of ML806935.1, from coordinate 309,075 downwards.
TGATTTTTCGAGGAAGACATGGATATATTTCCTGAGGAAGAAATCAGAGGTTTTTGAGAGATTTAAGGAGTTTAACTTGCTTGTGGAAAACCAGACAAAGAAAAGGATTAAAGTGTTGAGGACTGACAATGGTGGTGAATTATATGGAAAGTAATTTGATCAGTTCTATAAGTAGTGTGGCATAGCACACCAAAATAGAAAACCATATACCCCACAACAAAATGGATTTTCCAAGAGAATGAACAGAACGTTGATGGATAAGGCAAGGAGCATGCTCAGTGGTGTTGGGCTCACACAAGAATTATGGGCGGAGGTAGTCGAGACTACAAGATATCTTGTAAACATGTTCCCTTCATTGGTGCTAGTTGACACGACTCCAAATGAGGTATGGACAGGTAAGAGCCTTTGGTGGGACATCTCAGTTGTGATGCATTTGTGCAAGTTACCAAGGAAAAGAGGAGAAAGCTAGAAAAGAAAGCATTCAAATGTATTTTCATCGGATACAAAGAAGGGATGAATGGATATAAGATCTGGGATCCTGCATCAAGGAGAATAGTGTACAGTCGATGTGTGGTCTTCAGAGAAGTCATAGGTAAATCTGAGCCTGAGGAAGTTGTTTAGACCAAGAATAATCCCGATATGATGCGGTTTGAATTGAGGAACGAAGAAGATGATTCAGATGAGAAACTGAATCTAAGGAAGAGGTGGAGTAACTGACTTTGGTGCTAAGGAGGTTGGAGAGAGTAAAGAAACCATTTCAGAGTTATATTCCTCTCGACTTTTTCTCTACATTTGTGATAACTTCCATTGACGATGAGCCTAAGTCAGTCAATGAGGCAGTCAACTTGGAAGAGGGTAAACACTAGAAGGACACCATGGTCGAAGAGATGGAATCCTTGTACAAGAATGAGACATGGGATTTAGTCAAGTTACCTATTGGAAGAAATATCATCGATAGAAAGAGGGTGTTCAAGAAGAAGATGAATGCCGTGGGACAAGTTGAGAAGTTCAAATCCTGACTGGTAGTGAAAGGATATTCCTAAGTCAAGGGAGACGAATTCGGTGAGGTTTTCCCCCTATTTCAAAAATAACTTCCATTAGAGTACTAATGTATCTAGCTGCAACATTCAATCTAGAAATAGAACATATGGATGTGAAGAAAGTGTTCCCTATGAAAGTGTTGTTAGTAGTCTAATGTATGCGATGTTATGCACTTGACCAGACATTTCCCATGCAGTGGGAGTGTTGAGAAGGTACATGTCAACACCTGGAAAGGAGAATTGGAAAATTTTCAAGAGAGTATTCAGGCATTTGTGTGGCACAAATGAATATGTTATATGCTACCAAGGAATACTTGGAGGTGATAGTGGTAAACTAGATGTACGTGGATTTGTCGACACCGAATAGGCTAGATATCTAGATCGATGGAGGTCGACCAACGGATATGTCTTCAAGATGTTCGGTGGAGCAATAAGTTGGATGAGTAAGTGACAGGTGGTCGCAGCCTTGTAGACAACAGAAGATGAATACATGGTGGCTACTCATGGAAGAAAAGAAGAAGTATGGCTTCAAAGGTTGTATTCATGAATCAGGTTTGGGAAGAAATCTATAAAGGTAAGTTGCGATAGTCAAAGTGAAATATTTTTGGCAAAGAATCACGCTTATAATTCAAAGACTAATCACATTGATGTACAATACCATTTCATAAGAGATATGGTGGAAAGTAACAAGGTGCTACTAGAGAAAGTAGACACATTGAAAAACATAGCATACTCATTAACCAAGTCTATGAGTGTTGTGAAGTTCTCTCAGTGTAGAGAGGAAATGGGAATTGTTTCCCTAGGTCTATGAATGAAAGTTCAGGAATCTCATGTTTCAGCAAAGAATACAACAAGTGGGAGAATGTTGGGTTGTTATACTCTTTGCATTGAAAGTCTAGTCGAGGTGAATCGACTGATGGTCGAATTCGAGGTAGATCGACAGTAATTTGAAGGTCGAGGAAGTAAACCGGGTAAATTCAAAGTCAAATATATCGACGAAAAAGTCAACCGACAAGAGGTCGAAGTGAAAGCATGAGATAACCAACTAGAGACCGAATGAAGGTATATTGGTAGTTGACTGGTAAACCTGACTTGGATTCGATTGTAACATAATCTCTAGATTTGTGGGATTTGTATCCAATGATATGCATGGATCTGTAACCATTTTTGGGCGCCAGTCTTTGGGGGTTTTCTTGTTTTAAAGCCTATAAATAGGATTGTTGTAAGGACGTAAAGGCTAATGAAATAATCATGTAATAAACTTATGCATTTTAATGCATGTGTAGGCATAGGTTGTTGGTCATGTATATGTAATGTGATTTGGCTACATGGTTGTTCTTTCTTGTGCAAGAGGGTATGATGTTGATTGTGTCTTATGTGTGGACCAAGGTTAGGCATGTAACTTTTTATTCATATTGAATAAGAAAACAAGAGAGAAGAATTATCAAAGGAATGTTGGTTTCTCCCGATTAAGGGTTCCAGGGTAAAATCTCGGTGTATTGTGTGATTGATTGTTTTCATTTGCACTCTTAATTAAATTTTTATTCTCTTGTACTAGGATTAGTGTGGAAGTGTCTTGCATTTCTTGACAAGAGAGAGAAGGGTAAATGGGAAGAGAGAGTGATCTGGGTTTATGAGAGGAACAAAGTGAAACCACAGATTCATAATATTAACACAGAGACACAGTGAACAATAACAGACATACAGTAAAACTTGACTTTTATTAAATACGAAATATGTTGAAAACTGTAAAATGCAGACTGAAAACAAGTTTGCTAGAATGGTGGCAGCTTATCTCTGAGAAGAGATCTGATGGATACACTCATTCACAAGAATATGATTATTAAAATGAGGCTCCAAAGGCCTATTTAACATAAGAAAATCCAAAACTGTAACCCTAAAAGATGAAAAACCAATAGTTTTGTGGACCCTGTTTTCGGTAGTTTGGTGTATCAATTTCTCGAGGGTGTAACTTTGGCATACGATATCCATTTTCGATGCACGATAGCTCGTTGGAAAGGTATCAAAGAGGATATTCATTTTGGGGTCTCAATTAGAGCCTTGGGTTATTATTGCGGTTCTTTATCATGAAAAAATCTCATTTAGGCCCTCAAAATGGCCCCGAAAGTTTAGGAATAGAAAAACTGCTAAAAATAGTAAATTGCGATAAGATTGTTTTGAGCCAGTTGGAATAGGTGGGTGGCCACCGATATCCACCTGGATCAATCCTCCCTCCTTAGGAAGTAATGGTCTCCATTTTTTTGAGTTCCCAAGGGAGAGCGGGAAGTGTTTTTTGAATCTGAACCTTGGTGGGATGCTTATCTTGTTGGATACATTGTGTCACTTGGCTTGTGGAAGGTTGTTGAGAACCTGATGTTGGAAGGGTTGGACATTTGTAACCAGTCTCAATACATGAGATGACTATGTGTAGAAATAATCTTTGTGCTTTCCTTAAATCTTGTCGAGTTGCTTCTGTTGGATAGAAGGTGCTTGGCATGAGGTTGCAATGGTTGCAGTTTCCTTCTATTCACCTTTTGAACAGATTATGAAGAAGCTAAATTTTGTAGTATGAGATACTACCTTGTGGCATTGTTTAGGTGGGACAGTAGTGTTGGTTGTAGATCTCGATTATCTTCGTGATTTATAGGTCTCTCTTTTCAGTCGTGTTTATACCCATGAAAACTTTACACCCCAGAAGAATGTACACTCCTCCATGTGGGGGAGTGCAGGGGGGGTTACCCACCCTACGGGGTCTGTGGGGCTATCCCCTCGACTGGGGGGTCCAGGGGAAACAGGCCCCCAACAGGGATTCAGGGGACAACGTTCTCCGATGGGGGTTCGGGGGTGAATCCCCTCAAGGAAAAATTGTCGTGTAAATGTATATTGTAATTTCATAGTAAATCTGGATCATTCATTATAAGGTCCCAGATCTGATGATAGAAGTTATATTAGGGTTTTTTCCCCTAGAGGGAAACCCTATTTTATGAGGGAAATGTATTGCGGCTATGCATCATTGGAAATATTGTATTTTGAGTAACGATATTGTGAGAGATAGAAGAGGAAGTTACAACATGTGTGTTGTAGGTTGTATCCCTTCATTTGTTGGATAATAATAAAGGAAGGACCTGGAAATTTCTCTAGTGGATGTAGCCCACACTAGGTGAACCACGTATATCTGTGTCTTTATTGTACTATGTACCTTATTTATTTTATTTCCTCATTTGTTTTATTTTATTGCTCCATGATCCTATTTTTCTAACTAGTTGGAACTACCTCTAGTATCCTATATACATGACCCCCCAAAGTAACAATGACACTACGGGGTCTAGAGTCATAAATATCATGGTGCTTTCACATACATGGTTTTCCAAAAAGAACATCACAGACATCCAGCAGGGAAACATCACATAACACTTCATTCTTGAAGGGTTGGATGTCGTATGGAAATCGACATTGTTGGCTGACACAGATATCTCATCCCTAGCGAAGCCACCCTATGTTGTATGGTGTGGTGTTGTCGACAATCCCAATTCTTTGATGACCTCTACTAAGATGAGGTTATTATGGCTTCTTCTATCAACAATGAAATTCAATGGGGTCCCCTTCACCCACATGTGTGAATTTAATAGGCACTCCCCCTCTTCAAGATCTGTTGGTTCCTCTGGTTGAATTGTTGCAGTCGCGACAGTAGCAGTGGGGTCTGCATCGATGATCAGTCTTCTCCAATTATTTTTTGAATCGGATTATGAATCTAGGTTCAGATATTTTTCTTTGATCTTGAACACCAATCACTATTTTGAGTGACATTCATTGGTGTTGTTCCAGGGGATTTTGTGGAAATTGCACCACTTTCCATTTTCCTTCTTCATCTTTTTGTTTCTTTCCTTGTGGCTTAGATTGGTTTTCGGGAGGCTATTTGTTAGAGTCATCTTTATCATACTTTGGTTGTTGTGTATTTTCATACCCGAACTCATGTTTGTTCTAGTGCCTAAATTTCTACTCGATTTTGATAACATATCAATAGGTAGCTCCCAACGATGAGATTTCCAGAAACTCCATTTCAGTTTGGATATACCTGTGTAGAGCCCCACAATATTTCAAAACCAAATGTCACTCAGAATATTTGATACCCAACTTGGTCTGCAAGGTATGGAAGGTATTGGTGAAATTTGGCACTGCTTGGCCCCTCTCTTGACGCAAAGTAGTCCATATCATGTATTTTTTGTCATAGTTACCAACAGGGTAATATTGTTCCTTGACCACATCCACAAAAAAATCACAAGTGGGCTCGGCCCCATATATTCTAGACTCCTCTGTGGAACTTTTCTCCCAGTAATTTTCCCACCAATTTTTGACATGGGAGAGAGCCTTAAGGAGTTCGAAAGTGATCTTTTTTATGTCAGAATAATTGTGAACAGAGAAATAACCTTCTAACATATTTAACCATTTTTATAGGGCATCTTCATCTATCTCACCTTCAAATATGGGAATATCAAAATTAACCTATACCTTGAAAGGAAAGGTGCCTCCAAAATTTTCACTTAATGAAGAAGTTCATGTTGTTATTGGTAGGTGTTGAAGGACGTGGGAAAAATTCTCCATGATTTTGTCCCTCTGTCACGTGAGATATTTCACAAGCAATAGATTAATATAATCTTATGCTCCAACGTTTTTCTTTTCTTCCATCGTGGAGGGTTTCTTGGGCACACGAGAGAAATTTTCCTCAAGAGATACAAGCTCGAGACTCAACTAGCTATACCCAGACCTCGTCAGGGACATGCACTGAAAAACAATCAAGATCAACCCACTCTAATACGACTGATCCATATTATTTTCAACACGAAATGAGAGAAGATATATAATAAATAAATGTACATAGCTATAAAATATATCCAATAATATAACAGATATATATCAGAGATATAACCATAAAAACAGAAATACAGTAATACATAATTTCTATTAATGAGAGAAATGTACAAAACTATAGAAATACAGAGTGAAAGACTCGCTAGAATGGTGGCATCTTATATCTTAGAAGAGATGTGACAGATAAAATCATTCATAAGAAGATTATTATTACAATGAGGCTCCAAATACCTTTTTAACATAAAGAAAATCCAAAACCCGAACCCCGGAAGATGAAAAGCCAACAGTTTTGTGGACCTCGTTTTGGATAGTTTGGTGTATCAACTTCTCGGGGGCATAACTTTGGAATACGACCTCTGTTTGGGGTGCATGATATCGTGTTGGAAAGGTATTGACAAGGAGATTCATTTTGGGGGCTCAATTAGAACCTTTGGCTATCATTGAAGTGTCCTATCGCAAAAAAAATTGTTTAGGCCCTCAAAATGGCCCCAGAAGTTTAGGAACCAAAAAAACTGCTAAAAATAGTAAATTGTGAGAAGATTGTTTTGAGCCAGTTGGAATAGGTTGGTGGCCATAAATATAGGCCAAGGTTCCATCACCCACAGAGAACCCATACGCTATTTTAGGAGAATCTTCTATGGGAAAACAAGATGAGACGATTCTAGATCCAAACCCAAATATAACAACCAATCTTCCACTGGAAGTTTATTCTCAAAAATTAGAAGGTGAGGAAGAACACTTAGGGGAAGAGGAAAATTGTCAAGAATTCACTCAAGAAGTTATGCAAGAAATAGAATATCCATTTCTAGTGGAACAAGTTCCTCCCAAATGGTCATCATGACAGGAATTTGAGGAGGGATAAATAACACAGGAGAAAACAAGAATATCAAGGATGAGATCACACCAAAGACACCAGAGAAGAAACAACCAACGAAGAAAAATTCTATGGGAAGCAACATTCCATATAAATATCTCTGAGTAACATGGGAAGAAAAGGAGGAAATAAGGATCTAGATATGTATGTCCCTAGTGGGAGGATCCCTGCAAACCCTAGACAATGAAATTTATCTCCCAGAATTGTAGAGGCTTCGACAACAACTCAAATTTTGAATCTCTTATATAAATCATCAAATTATAGAATCCCTCTCTAATCCTCCTCTAGGAGACAAAATTGGAGGAATCAGCGATACTCTCAAGTGCGAAAAAAGATATGAAAAATGGAGAAGGAATAGCTAAGAGCTCAGTAGGAGCATCTAGAGGAATTATGACTCTATGGGATCCACATCAATGGTAACTAGAGTTATCTTTATGTGTAAACCACTAGATTCTTATTGTTCTTAGGAAAAATGAATCTGCTATTAAATTTTCTATTCTTAATATATATATGCCAAATAGATATTTAGAGAAGCTAGAATGTTGGAGATCCTTGTCTTTTGTCAAGGAAACCCTAGATATAAAAAAAATCATAGTAGAAAGTGACCTAACACTCATCTCCATCAATGGAAAAAATAGGCAGGAGTTGTGTCTGCAACCCCATGAGAAAAAAGTTGGAAGATATCATCTCAAATTGGGATCTTCGGGATATAAATACAATCAAAATCAAATTCACTTGGAGAAATAAGTGATCTGGTCTTATCCATATTTTCATACGTCTTGACCTCTTTCTTATCCATAGTGATATCCTTCTCCTTCCCCTTACCATCTCCTCTAGAGTCCTACCATTTTCCCTTTCTGATCATAATTCAGTCACCCTATCCCTCTCCCCACCCCAAAACTTTGGCCCTATTCCATTTAGTTTCAACACCCTCTTGCTAGAATCAGATTTAGTTAACTCCATTGTGCAAAATGCATGGTCCTCCCCTATTCAAGGCTCCCCAAATTTTATTTGGGAAATTGAATTGAGACTAGTGAAACATGCTCTAAAATAATTGGAAAATATTTCTTGCATCCCCCCCTCTTTGGAGAGATCTACCCTACTTATTAGAATTAGAAGAAGTCCAACAAGAAATGGAAAGTGAAGAAATCACAGAAGCCACCCTCAAAAAGGAAAAAGAATCCTTTCAAAATATTCACTCAACACTACAAAAATAAGAAGAACATTGGAGGTTGAAATATCGTACCCTATGGCTTCAAGAAAGAGATTCAAACACCTCCTTCTTTTATAAGCAAGCATAGCAAAGAAAGAAAAAAATGTTGTCACAAAAATGCAATCAGAATTAGGGAAGATGCTTGAAAATTTTTCTCAAATAAAGGAGGTTGCAACTCATCATTTTGAACATCTATATACTCAAAATATTACTGAGTGAGAAGAATTTTGTGAGCAGGCACTGCTAGATCATATTCCAGATTTCATAATAAAACAAGAAAATAACTCTCTTACAAAAGAAATTAGTGAAGAATATATATCTCAAGCTCTTTGGGTATTGGAACGAGATAAAGCTATGGGACCTCATGGATTCTCTACTCAGTTTTTTAAACACTTATGGGACACAATTACATTTGATTTGAAGAGGATGCTTAACTATACCTTGAAGAAAAATAAAGTGGGAGGTGATACCAACTCAACATTATTGGCCCTTATTCCCAAAGAAACTAATCCCTCTAACTTCTCTAGATTCATGCCCATCTCCCTCTATAATACAACATACAAAATCCTAACAAAAATTATAGCCAATTTTATCAAGCCACTCCTCCATAAGCTTGTTTCACAAAATTAGGGAGGTTTTATGGAGAATAAACAAATCACAAATAATATAATTATGGTGCAAGAAGTAGTCCACTCAAGTAGGATTAGTAAGGATAAGTGATAAAATTAGACATGGATAATTCCTTTGATCGAGTCAAACGTTCCTTCCCATTATCAATTCTTCAAAATTTTGGATTCTCTGAAGCATTTATAGAATGGATCTAATCTTGCATCGACTCCCCCTGGATCTCTCCAATGATAAATGGAAATCCCACCAATTTATGCAAATCAAGAAGATTTCTTTGACAAGGTTGTCCTCTCTCTCCATCCCTATACATATTAATAGTCGACTCCCTTAGATGGAATTTAGAAGCAGAATGCATATTGGGGTGTCTTCCAGGAATCAAAATTTCCCACAGAGTGAATGAAATCAATCACTCCCAATTCATAGATGACACCCTTCTACTAGGGGTGGCCTCAACAATCATTCGAAGAAGATTCAAAATTGTGGATGACTTGTTAACATCATTAGGAGGAAAAATTAATAGCAGCAAGAGAAAAATATTTGGATAGAATATAACATGACATCTTCAAGCCTCCATCTCCAGAATATTTGGATTCCCAATGGTGATCAACTTGTCCTATTTTAAATATTTGTGAACGCCAATTTTCCTCAATTCCTTTAATTCCCAAGAATGGAAAGAAATACTCAGTAAAATGTCATCTCGTATTCAGAGTTAGGGAGCCTAGTGGTTAAACCCAGCAGGTAAAATTGTCCTTCCAAAATTAGTCCTTTCATCTCTAACTATTTTCCAATCTGCAGCCCTTTTGGCACCAAAAGGATTTCTAGATAAAATATCAATAAATATAAGACGTTTTCTATGGGAGGGAGGAAAAAAAATACAAAGAATTTTCACTTAATAAACTAGAACACGGTATGCCAACCTATTGATAAAGGGGGTTTAGTTATTAGAAACCCATATTTCATGAATGAAACTTTGGGAGGGGGAATTAGCTTGGCGATTGGTTACAGGATTAACGGATTGGTGGAAATGTTCCCTCATCTCAAAATATCTAATTCCTCCCAAGCTTCGCAGTCTCGACACCCCTCTCCCAAACTCAAAAATATCACATATTTGGAAACTCTTCAAAGTTCCAGCCCCACTTGTCCAATCCAATCTCTCTTTGGCCTCAAGGAATGGATAATCCATCAATATTTTGACTAAGAAACTAATGGGAAGGGTTCCTCTAGGAAAATTTGAATAATTTATGCCCCTCAAAATCTGGTACCTCAAATCTGGTCTCACCAAGCTAGCCAATTTTTCACTTTGGTCAGAAAATGGGAAATTGATTAGATGAAAAATTCTCTATCCACTAGATCAATTAAATCCTTTGGTTCCCAAACTGTATAATTCACTTGCAGGATGCACTCGTACCAAAATCCAAATGAAAGATACATGTAGCTGGGTGACTTCTTCATAATTATTAAAATGAGGATATCAACAGTTGGTGGTGGATATGCCCATACCCCCCAGTTCTAAGATTTGGTCCTACGTCTGGCATGGTCCCTCTCTTCCAAAATTTAATGTGTTCTACTAGGTATTAGTTCAAGGAAATATTCTTACTATGGTAAATATTCAAAAATGACGAATTGTATTCCCATCTTGGTGTGTGTTATGCAAATCGACAACAGAAACTTCCCAACATATTTTTCTTGAATGTCCATTATCAAAGCACATATGGGATCAAGTATATGCTCAACTCCTCCCTCGATATAACCCTGCCTCAAATTGGACAAACATGTTCAAAATTGGAAACACGGATATGTCGGCATCTTCATTAAAAAGCCTCTCTTTGTGAGCTTGTGGAAAATGATCCCTCAATTCATCTTTTGAGAGAGTGGGTTGACAAGAAACAAGGACATCTTTAAAAAAAATCTTCTTTCATCATCTAGGGTGTTATCAATAGCCTACATATTTTTATCAGAAGTATTTTGTTTGAAATCAAGGCAGTTAGACTCTCTTTCGACTCTTAATGAAGTTGAACAGGTATGGGTCACAGGAATCCTTAATGCTTTCTTTTTTCAGCTCTCTCCTTTGCCTCCTCCCAATAATTCTAAGAACTTCTGGAATCTTAGACTTTATGATCAGGATTTTAGCCATTGCAAACAGTTGTAAGGATCGATCAATTTATTTTTTCATGGGGCTTTGGAGGTGAATCCAAGGGAGGTAGGTGTGTGGGGAGTCATCCTTGACTCCGAAGGAAATCATATCTTTGAATACACTTGGGGGCTAGGGAACAACACCAATAACCAATAAGAGGTTCTCAAAGTGTATATGGGAATTCTTCGCATCCTAGCAGATAAGTCTTCTCATGTCCACATCTTTGGTAACTCTAATATGATTATAAAGGGGCTTAGGAGATTAAGTAAAAATGTGCACCCTAATCTCATGTGGATCTATCAATGAAACATGAATATGGAGAAAAAATTCAAATATGTGTGTAAATTTGTTGAACCTGCATAGAATAGATCTAGCTAAACAATAATACACACATTTTTAGAGAGAATTGAAGAAAGAAGAAGAAGGAGAGAAAGAATGAAAGAATTATCATTAACCATTGTGAATAATGAATAATTTACACATGATATACTCTGTATAAATCAATGAGTGTGCACTGGAGGAGAACCAATGCACCATAGTGGTGGTCTAGAGTGATCTAGACACACACCAACAGTTACGGGAGTGAGCTTCCACCTAGTCTAGTCTCTCAGGCAGTTACAGGAGTGAATTGCCACCTAGTTGAGTTAACTAGTCAACTAGTCTTCAGTTAACTGAATGAACAAAGAGTAGTGAGGAGTTAACTCAGGGAATCAAGGGTAATGCGCTAGTATGGTGGTGATACCAAGGCAAGTTTGAATTAGCATGGTGACGATCCCAATGTTGCATGGTGACAAAACCAATGCAACATCTAAACTCAACTCAACTAGTCAAACTGAAGTGTCAACTGAAAGAGAATATTCTCCAGGTGGAATATTTCCCCTAAAATATAGGAGACTGGATAATGACTAATTATGACTAATAAAC
>ML806935.1:272488-297344 GCA_009831015.1 Picea engelmannii | reverse complement strand
ATTATGACTAATAAACAAGGAAAAACCTTAGGAAAAATAAATCCTAGGTGTGTGTGAAGTAACTCCAACACCCCCCCTGAACATCACTATGGTGAAAATAAAGAATGGGTCCTGGCAACGAGGCCATGTTAGGTACCCAAATAAAAAAGATACACTAAAAATAATGTGAGGAAAGAGGGAAAAATTCATGGGAAAAACCCCCCCTCAAGGTACAATGTATGTAAAAATAAGAACTACAGTTGCTAGGAAATTGTGTCCTTCACTCCAAGACGACTTCGCAGAGAATGGAAATTCTTCTCAGTGAAGGTCTTGGTGAAGATGTCTCTCGTCTATTCTGCTGAAGGAAAGAATTGTAAGTCGATGATCCCCTCATGTACTAAGTCTTGGATGTAGTGCATTTGGATCTCGATGTGATTCGTTCACTGCCTCTAAACTGGATCTCTATAGAACTTTAGAGTACTCTGGTTGTCACACCAGATGACAATAGGATGATGAAACTGAATACCCAACTCAGTGAGAAAATGTTGTAGCCACATATCCTGAATGGTTATATTAAATACCCCTTTGTACTCTGCCTCGGCTGAATATAGAGAAATGGCAACTTGCTTCTTGCTCGACCAATAGATAGGCCCAGAACCAAGACTAAGTGAGTAACCATATGTGGACTTGTGATAAGTGCTATCTCTAGCCCAGTCAGAATTAGTAAACTCGATGATAACTAATGAAGATTCTATTGCAGAATGAATCCCAAAGGTGATGGTTCCCTATACATATCGAAGGATACACTTTGCAGCCTTCCAATGTAGCTCATTTGGCTCCTGCATGAACCTGGAAACTGCACCAACTGCATAGGAGAGGTCTACTCTAGAGTGTGTGAGATACAACAAGCTCCCCACTAGTTGTTTGTACAGTGTGTTGTAAACAATAGAGTCTCTCCGTCATCCTCAAGTTTGACTCCTGATAGGAAAGGAGTCGGAGAAGACTTGTCATCTTTCATGTGAAATCTCTCAAGGCAATCTCATGCATACTTGGCCTGAGACAGTTTGATGCTTGATGCATCCTGACTAATCTCGAGTCCAAGGAATAAGTGTAGCAGACCCATGTAAGTCATCAAAAACCTATCATGTAGAATCCTCTTGACTGCAGCAATCGTTGAATTCGAGCACCTAGTGATCAACAAATCATTGACATACGGAACTAAAAGCAGAAGTGAATCAGTCATCCTGAGCATGTAGACATTTGGGTCTGATTTACTACGTACAAAGTTCTGTGACAATAGGTAGGAGTCCATCTTGGCATACCATTCCTTCGGAGCCTGCTTGAGGCCATAAAGGGACTTCTTCAGTCGACAGACCAAAAATGAGTCCTGCATAAATCCTTAGGGTTGCTCCACGTATATCTCCTCAAAGAGATCACCGTGAAGAAATGAATTCTTCACGTCCATCTGATGGAATTCCATCCTTTGGCTTCTGCAATGGCAAGTTCCAATCATATGGAATCCATCTTCTCTACTGGAGAGAAGGTCTCATCATAGTCAATACCATGAACCTGTTGAAAGCCTTTGGAAACAAGCCTGGCTTTGTATCTGCTAATTTGTCCATCCGATGTGCTCTTGGTCCTATAGACCCATCTGCATCTGACAAGTTTCCTCCCAGAAGGAAGGGGAACCAGATCCCAATTTTGGTTCTCAAGGAGGGAGTCGTACTCCTCCTACATGGTAGATTCCCAAAAGGGATTTCCAACAGCCTCGCCATAAGACTGTGGATCTGAAGACTGAACCAAGAAAAGATGCTTGGAGGGAAATGGTTTAGTGGAAGTGATTGCAACAGGATGCTCCTCGAAATCAGATCGATTCCTCCTAGTATCAGTTGGATCACCAACGTGATCCCCTGTAGCCTAAAGAGCAGTATGTGCCCACTTGGGTCTATACTTTGGCTCTGCAACTACATCTAGATGGTCTGACTCTGCATCCGATGATACTGACTCTAAATCTAAATAATTTGAGTCCTCTGAATGAGAACTCTTGTCTAAAGAAGATTTTTCATGTGCATTCTCATCATCTCGGACAGGTGGAAGAATGAAGGTGTCTGCATGCGGTTGTTGAGGTGCATGCGAGATACTTTCCTTGAATTTGACACTTCGCTCAATGATGAGTCGATCTAAGGAAATATAAATAACCCTATATCCCTTCACACCGTCAGGATATCCAACGAAAATGCACTCAATTCTCTGTGGATCAAGTACCTTCCTCTTTTCAGAGGGAATCTAGGCCCATGCACATGAACCAAAAATGTGAAAGTGGGTCACTTCCGATTTGAGGCCACTCCAAGCATCGTAGGGGGTCTTATTCTTAAAATATCTATGGGGATATATTTTTTGGATGTATGTTTCACAATTAAGTGCTTCGACCCATAGTCGATGTGGTAGAGACTTTGCATGCAGCATGAAAATTCTCTACCACAAAGATCTATTTTTCCGCTCAGCAACTTCGTTTTGTTGCGGAGTATAGGGAACTGTGTGCTACAACTAAATCCTTGCCTCATGGTAAATATTATGGATCTCATGATTTACATACTCTCCCCCGTTATCAGGTCAAAGGACTTTGATATTCTTTCTGGATTGTGTCTCAACTAGGGCTTTGAAATCTTTGAGGTGTTGAAAGACCTCAGATTTTTGCCTCAGAAAGTAGATCCATGTAAAACGTGAACAATCATCAACAAAAATGAGAACAAACATTGATTTTTTGATGGATGGATGTGGAAAGTGACCCATAAGGTCACTTTGGATCAGATCTAAAGGTGAAGAAGCTCTATGAGACTTTCCTTTGTCGAATTTCTCTTTAGGATGTTTTCCGAGAACACAACCCTCACACACTCCCTTGGAGAAATAGATGTCTGGTAAACCATCAACCAATAGTTTCTTGCTAAGTTGTTGCATGTATATGAAATTCAAATTTCCAAACCTTTCGTGCCATATCCTACTACTTTCATCAGCATGAGTAAGCAGTAAACCAAAATCAGGTTCAATGAATTCAGAAAAAGTATACAATCTATACTGATGATTTACCTCACTGGTAGAAACCCTAGAGTTGGTTTGCATGTCATATATGTCCACATAATTTAGTGTGATGATGACTTTCTTTCCGGTGTCGAAATTCTTCATCTCATACACAGATATAAGGTTGATAGAAAGTTTGGGAATGTGCAACACATTCTCAAAGATTCCATTGGTGAGTTCAATCCTTCCTTTGTCGGTGACTTCGACGGAAGAGTTGTCCCCCATTATGATAGGAGGACCTTTGCATGCATCCAAAGAATAATATACTACTTTTTAGGAAGCCATGTGATGTGATTCTCCTAAATCTACAATCCAAGCATCGGGAGAGGAGTTGATGGCAATCAAGGCATGGCTAGAATTGCCTTTCTTGGAATTCGGATCTTCTGGATTCTTCTTCTTTGCACCCTCGGGGATGCGATATCCAAGGTTTATTTTCTGAAGTATTTGAGACATCAGATCTATTTGTTTTTTCATGCATGTGGATTCTGAATGGAATCCTTTGTGACAGTGCATGCATTTCTCCCCTTTTCTTCCCTTTTCTCCTTTGGATCCGGACGCATCGGTGAAAGGTTTTGTGTACCCTTCCTTCTTGCTATGTGCATGAGATTTTATTTTATCTTTATCTTTAGATTTCTGATATTTGTGGCTTCCATCATGCACAGTGAGTTGATGTGCCCTTGGGCCTTTGATTGTTCCCATGTTGATGAGCTTGGTTTTCTCTTGTGTCAGGGATTCGATAAAGTCCTCAAGAGAAGGCATATTCCAGGTGTCTCCAGAGACGAATATGACAGTATGGAATGTGGATACGAATATAGAGAATTCAATACCAATATTGGAGAGGATTGTGAGAACCATTTTTTTCTCCTCCTTCGATTTATCAACCCCACAAGCTTTGAGTTGCGACAGTAAATCCTTGAATTTTGTAAATAAATCTTGGATATTATGGAAGATTTTTGGATCCAATGTGAGCAGCTCCACCTCCAACATGTGTCCCATCATCTCATCATGTTTTCCAAAGATCCCTTCCAAGGTGGTCCAGGCTTCATTGGGAGTCTTATAGGAAGATATATAAAAAAGGAGATTGGGAGAAATAAGACTGCAAATTGTTATGAGTGCCTCATTCATGCGATTTAAGTACTTGGATTTTTCTATGGATAATGTCAGTTTTGTATCTATATTCAAGGTTAACCTATACAACCCTCTGGTTCGGAGATGTATGGCTATTTTCTCCTTCCATGAAAAATAGTTGTAACGTGTAAGAATGAATTCTTTTTGGAAATCCATCTTTGCCTTGTCTTCAATCTTTTGTACCTACAAAACATTTTGTTGTAGATTTTTCTTAGCAGTCCATTGGCTCGGATACCAAGTAAAAGTGTTAGACCTACACAAAATATATCTAACTAAACAATAATACACAGATTTACAGAGAGAATTGGAGAAAGAAGAAGAAGGAGTGAAAGAATGAAAGAATTCTCATTAACCGTTGTGAATAATGAATAATTTACACAAGATATACTCTGTATAACTCAATGAGTGTGCACTGGAGGAGAAACGATGTGCCATAGTGGTGGTCTAGAGTGATCTGGACACACACCAGCAATTACGGGAGTGAACTTCCACCTAATCTAGTCTCTCAGGCAGTTATGGGAGTGAACTGCCACCTAGTTGAGTTAACTAGTCAACTAGTCTTCAGTTAACTGACCGAACAGAGAGTAGTGAGGAGTTAACTCTGAGAATCAAGGGTAATGCACCAGTCTGGTGATGATACCAAGGAAAGTTTGAATTAGCATGGTGATGATCCCAATGTTGCATGGTGACAAAACTAATGCAGCATCTAAACTCAACTCAACTAGTCAAACTGAAGTGTCAACTGAAAGAGAATATTATCTAGGTGCAATATTCTCCCCTAAAATGTAGGATACTGGATAATGACTAATTATGACTAATAAACAACGAAAAACCTTAGGAAAAAGAAATCATAGGTGTGTGTGAAGTAACTCCAACACTGTGAGCTATTTACACATCTACAAAAGGAAAAATGGGAAGGAAAACACTCTAGCCAAAGCAACAAAGCACAATATAAATCAATGGTAAATGCTCTCAAATTTACCTCCCATAATATTAGCATGCAACTTTCCAATTTTTTTATGTTTTTCATGGAGCAACGTCGACTCAAGGAATTAAAATCTAAAATGAAAGAACTAGTGTAATGATCCAAATGTTTAAATTATCATAACAGAACAGAAGTACACACCATGTATAGAATGTGAGCATGGAGAAAAAATCCAAGATATATACGTTACAAAATAACTCATTAAACAGTAGGAGAACATCCTCCACATAACCAAATACCTTTCTCCATCACAATTCCCTCTCCCTAATAATGAATACATGATCTCTATATATACCTATTCACACTTGCACATGAGGACCATTTACTATTAGGTTGACTCTATTACATATATATTTACACATTACATATACATTTAGCCCAATATATGCCCCCCTTGGGGTTATATCATATAACCTGATATATTCCCCCCTTGGTTCATAACATAGTACCCTCCTTCAAAAATCTTTGTCCTTGAAGCTTTGTGATTAAAGGATAAATAGTACATGTATTGTGTAAATATATGGGGCTACAGGTCCAACATATGGGGATAAATGTACATGTAATGTGTAAACATATATGCAATAGGATCGACCTAATAGTAAAGGGGCCTTATGTGAAAGCGTGAATAGGTATATATAGAGATCATGTATTCCTTATTAGGGAGAGGATATTGTGATGGAGAAAGGTATTCGGTTATGTGGAGGAGGTTCTCCTGTTGTTTAAGGAGTTATTGTGTAACTTATATATCTTGGAGTTGTGTTCCACACCCACATTTTGTACATGGTGTGTACTTTTGTTCTGTTATGATAATTTAAGCATTTGGGTCATTACAACTAGGAGTGGATGTGGCCCCACCTCCCATCTGTAGCATAATTCATTACGTCACTAAGGCTCACACCACATCAAGAGGTTGGATTGTACTTAGGACAAGAGGACTTACTTCATATCACCATTTAATATTTCATCTATATGTGTTGGTAATTAACTCATCCCCATGCGATATGATGACCTCATGTGGGATATTCCCTTCAGAATAGGCCCAAATCCTTGAATCCATCCCCCTCAACCTCTCAAGTGTAATAGTACACACCCTAATTGCATCATAGTCCTTGGCTCTCACAATGAATCCACACAGAGTATAATCATATTTGTAAATGGCATTGTTTTCTAACTTGTGGGCATCATCATCAGTTTTAATTGAGGAATTCAATCAGGGAAGTTGCAAGAAGTTAATTGTAAATTGGAAGCATCAGAAATGTTGATCATGCACCTATTTAATAGGTTTAAATAGGCCATCCATACTCAGGATAATATCTGCCAGTTACAACATCGTTTCAACCATGTGGTGGAAAAGTCATTCCCCTTATGGCTTGTTCATATTTATTAAATAGTCCTTATTAAATAATGTTGGCCTTTATTCCATGGAAAATATATTATTATATATATGTGAGGGGTTAGGAAGGTTAGTTCCCTAACATTCCATCCCCCTTAAAAAGATCCTTTTCCTCAAGGCTTAAGATGAGGAAAGTTTTGCAGAATAGTAGTCGGCTCCTAGGTGGCATCTTCTGGTGGAGTATCCTTCCATTGAACTAACAATTTCTGGATGGTTTTTGACATAGATGATGCTCTTGCTAGTCCAATACATATTGTATATGCAACCAAATGGAACCTTCTTCATCCAAATCTGGTAGACTGTTACGAGCATGGCACTTGGTGCCAATCATTTTCTTTAACCAAGAGACATGAAAAACATGATGTTGTTGGGAAAATCTAACTAATAGGCCACTAGCCCCACACGTTTGAGAATAGTATAAGGACCATAAAATTTGGGGGGTATTTTATGACATTGTTGATATTTAAATGAATTATGCTTGCACGGTTGGAGATAGAGAAACACTTAGTCCCCTTCAGCAAAAACAAATTCATAACAACCATGATCTTCTTGTTGCTTCATGTGGTTCTAATCCATGACCAAATTTTCTTTGAGAGTACGGAGAATGGTAGGATATAAGATTACGGTCAACCTCATGAACCTTGGAGATCCATGTCATGTATGGAAGAACCAATGGTGTCTTCTATCTGTAGACTACTTCAAAGGGAGTCATGCAAGAAATCGTATGGTAAGAGTTGTTGTATCACCATTTAGCTAAGGGTAACCATTGAACCCAATGATGTTTTTAGTCGGATGAAAAACACCTCAAATATGTTTCTACACACTTGTTGACCACTTCCACTTGGCCATATGTGTGGGGATGATAGGTTTTTCTAAGTTGCAATTGGGTTCCCTGAAGTTTGAATAATTCTTTCCATAAATTGCTAGTAAAATTTTGATCACGATCATAAACAATTGAATGAGGCATTCCGTCGAGTTTGAAGATATTATCCATAAAAATTTGAGCCACTGTAGATGTTGTGAACAAGTGTTGAAGTGCACAGAAATGAGCATATTTGGAGAGAAGATCCACTACCACCATGATGACTGGCTCATTTCCTAATTTGGGTAGTCCCATAATGAAATACATAGAAATGTCCATCCAAATAATAGGTGGAATCAGAAGCGGTTGGAATGTGCTAGGAGTTTTGATAGCCTCTCCCTTATTGAAATGACCTATATCACATTCTACCACAAAGGTGTGGACATCGTATTTCACACCATCCCAGAAGAAAGAGTGTTTGACCCTTTCATAAGTTTTGGTAAAAATTGAATGCTCTGAAGTAGGAGAAGCATGAAACTCAGATAGCGCCTTGGATTTAAGGGTCGATTGTTTTCTCAAATATAAAAAACATTTATTATGCCAAAACTACCCTAGAGAATCTTTGGGATCCTGGTGCAGTTTTTGAATGAGTATGTATATTTTGGGATCTTGCAACCATTCCTAGTGAACATCCTAAAGCCAGACGGTGACAATGAATGATAGGGAAAAAACAGACCCTTCTTCTTCATATTTTCTAGAAAGAGTATCAGCCACCATATTTTATTTTCCCTTTTTGTAAATGATCTCATAATCATATCCAAATAGCTCGGTCACCCATTTTTGTTGCTCTAGGGATGAAATTCGTTGTTACCAGAATTAATTGAGGCTTTGATGGTCCATTTTAATTTGGAATTGTTGTCCCAATAGATAAGGGCACCATATATCCATTGCATGCAAAATATCCATCATTTCTTTTTCATAGATCGATTGGCCCAAATGTCGCTCTGAAAATTGTTTGTTGGTGAAAGCCAAAGGTCATTCATCTTGCATGAGGATTGCCTCGATTCCTCTCCATGATGCACCACATTCCAAAAAAAAAGGTCTTAGTGAAATTATATATGGACAATATACGAGTAGTGCACATAGCTTCCTTTAAGGCTTGGAAGGATTGGTCTGTCGCTAGAGTCCAACTAAAGGCATTATTTTTAAGGAGAGTGGTTAGGGGGGATGAAATTTTGTCATAATTTTGAACAAAATTTTGATAATATATCTTTAAACCCAGGAAACCACATACACTTTTAATATATTTAGGTCAAGGCCAATTCTACATAGCTTCAATTTTCTTAGGATCCACCCTTAAACCATCCTTGCCAACAATATGACCCAGGTACTCAACTTCAGAGATTCCAAAAGCACATTTAGATTGTTTGAGAAAATGTTTGTTCTTGGAGAGGGGATGGAGAAATTGATATACACGGGTGATATGGGATGGCGACGGTTTACTATATATGAGAATATCGTCAAATAAAACTAACACAAAGTGATGGAGGAAAGGACGAAATATGTGATTCAAGAGACTTTGAAAAGTGGAGGGGGCATTAAGAAGACCAAAGGGCATAACCAAGAACTCATAGTGGCCCTCATGAGTGTGAAATGTCATATTGGGGATGTCTTCCTCTTTCATACATATCTGGTGTTAGCCAGAATGGAGGTCGAGTTTGGTAAAGTATTGAACCCCATTGAGTTCATCTAGAAGGTCATATATGATAGGAATGGGGAATTTGTCCTTGATGGTAAGTTTGTTGAGGGCATGAAAATAAAGACACATGCACCAAGTTCATTGCTTCTTTAGGACCATGAAAATAGGGGAAGAATAGGGGTTGGTACTAGAACATATAACACCTGCTTCTGAAAATTCGTGGACAATTTTCTCAATTTCATTTTTTTGATAAAAGGGATGATGATAAGAGAAAACATTGGGACAAATACTACCCGGTATTAAAGGAATGGAATGATCATGGTCTCTAAGGGAGAGGGGAAGGATAGGGGGGTTTGGAAAATAGTGTGATGGCATGAAAGGATAGCTTGAAGGTCAGGGTGTATTGAGGGTGTATCAACTACTTGAATGGAATGGAGATGGGTAGTGATGCCAAAATGACCTTTTTTAGTAAATTTTCCATGCGGTGGGAACTAATGATCTCCAGAGATCCTATTAGCATTGGAATTTATATTGATGTCCTTCTTGTTGGAATTGCATGGTTAACTCCTTAAAATCCATGAGTATGGGTCCTAGGGTGCATAACCATTATACACCAAGCACAATGTCACAACCACCCATGTCAATAGAAAACATGTGATATTTCAAGTTATATTGACCAATTTGTAGGTGCGCATTTTTCCCTCCACAATTCATGGAACCACCATTGGAAATCATGATTTGAAAATTGTTGATAGCACGGATATAAAAATTGAATTCTTGGGAAAGGTGATGATGAAAAAATTTATGAGTGTTTCCATTGTCAAATAGGATGATGAATTTACTATTCTTAATGTAACCAATCAATTAGAGGGTTTGAGGAGAAAAAAAACCAGTGAGAGCATGCAATGAAATCAATGGTTCAACTTTGGAAGGATGATAGGGTGGCATAATATCATTGGTTGGGGGGAGTGTTTCTTCAGGTGAAACCTCAACATATTCATTAGAAACATCCTCATAAATGGCCATAAATTTTTTATGGTATTTACACTTGTGCCTAGGAAAGTATGTATCATCACAATTATAGCAAATACACTTGAGTTGGCATTCATCCATTTCTTCCCATGTTAACTTGTGGACCTTGAGAGGAGTGGCCTGAGGGGAAGGGGTGTTGGGTTTAGGGAGGGGGATAAAAGTGGGTTTTCTTCTCTAGTCCAAGATTACATGTTGTGCCTCCTTGGCACACTTATTGGCTCCTAACCAAGTCTGAGGACGAGCCATGATGACCTGGGTGTGAATTTCATCCTTGAGGCCACTGATTTATAATTCCCTAAAGAAATCATATTTTATGTCCTCTGTTTCGAAAGAAAAGTGCTTAAAGGTAGCAATAAAATCTTCCATTGTTCCAAACTGTTTCAACTTGGTCAGACATCCTAAATGGTGGGTGTATGTGTCAAAGAATTCATATAGCTCTATAACATACTATGACCGAGCATCATACCATTGGAGTGCATTGCAACGCCATTGCCACCATTTACATCTTTTTGGATCCAAATAGAGAATTCCATAACAAATATTGGTTAACTAATCATTGATACCATGCAGGGAGAAATAGTGTTCCATCTGAGTAACCCAGGATTGTGTATTTGATCCATCAAATTTGTTGACTTCGAATCTAGGGAGACAGAGGCCATGAAGTAAGGAGTTGGAATGAGAGTGTAAAGGGTTGGTTGGATTCAACGCCTTCAGTATAGAGAAGTGGGTCAAATGAGGAAGGACCCTAGAATTTGTTCATGAATTGGTTGAGAGTGAAATGGGTTTCAGCAATTTGGCTACTGAGTTGGTCTTGGATGTGGTACATTTTCACATGAATGGATAGAATGTCCCTATTTACTTGGGCCTAAAGGGTAGTAAGGTCAGTACTCCTTTTTTGGTTGGTTTCTTCTTGGCGGGTGGGAGTCGTGAGGGGATGAGGGGTGGATCCATGCGGTAAAAAAAGATGTTAAAAATGATAGGTATCACAATGATTAGGGTGAAAAGGGGAATACAATGAGATAGGTCTCAAGTAAGGGTGCAAGAAACTAAAAAAAGGTTAAAGATGATATGTATCACAATGATTAGGGAGAAAAGGAGAATCAAATGAGATAGGTCTTAAATAAGGGTGTGGGCAAGTAAAAAAAAATTAAAATTATAGGTATCACAATGATCAGGGGAAAAAGGGGAATCCAATGAGATAGGTCTCAAATAAGGGTATAGGCAGGTAAAAAAAACAAAAAATGATAAGTATCACAATGATCAGGGAAAAAAAGGAGATCCAATGAGATAGGTCTCAAATAAGGGTGTTTTTCCACCCCATTTTATCTTTTCCTCTTTTTTTTAATCTCGTGGAGTCGTACTCCGATCTGAATAATATTGCAGTGTCGAAATGCCC
This sequence comes from Picea engelmannii, assembly GCA_009831015.1. NCBI lineage: Eukaryota > Viridiplantae > Streptophyta > Pinopsida > Pinales > Pinaceae > Picea > Picea engelmannii. Next base: position 285,852 of record ML806935.1, on the reverse strand, counting down.
AAATTCTTAACAGGAAAAAATGTGTAGTAATTCCACAACTTGAATGCACGAGGCAAGGTTGCACGACAATAGATCTTGTACATTCCTTTCCTATTTTTTTTTTAATTCAGGAGGATCTTGGTAGCCACCCATCTTTTCCAACTGGCTCAAAATTGTTTTTTGGCAGCTTACTATTTTTAGTAGATTTTTAGTTCCTAAACTTTTGGGCCATTTTGAGGGCCTAAACGATGTTTTTCCATGATCAGGCACCTCAATGATGGTTGGACGCTCTGATTGAGCTCCCTAAATGAATTTTATCATCAATACATTTCGAACGAGCTATCGTGCGCCCAAAACGGAGATAGTATGCAAATGTTGCGACCCCGAGAAGTTGATGTACTAACTTACCCCGACGGGGCCCACATGACTTTTGGCGCTTCATCTCCTAGGGTTAGGTTTTTGGATTTCTAGGGTTTTGGCATTCATGTTTATTGTAAAAATTCCTCTAGAGCCTCATTATACTCATCTTCTTGCGAATGAGCATAGTCATCGCATCGCTTCTCATAGATAAGTTGTCACCATTCTAGCAGGTTTGTTTTCAGTCTGCATTTTATAGTTTTCAACATATTTCATATTTAATAGAAGTCAGGTTTATGTATCTATGTTATTTCTCACTATGTCTATATGTTAATATTATAAATATGTGGTTTCTTTTCGTTCCACTCATAAATATGGATCAGTGGTATCAGAGTGCTCTGTTCCTTGTTGTTTATTTTAATGCATGTCCCCGACGCGATCAGGGTATAGAGAGTTGGGTATTGGGATTTTTTCTCTTGAGGACAACTGCTCTTGCACTCCTAATAAATCGTCCATGGTGGGTGAAAAGAAATATGACAGGACATGAGATCCTTTCAAAATGGTGCTTGAGGAAGCCCTTGAGCAAAAGAGGAACAAGATGATGGACAACTTTGCACCAATCCTTCGACGACTACCGACAAGCGACGCATCCACCTTAAGTGGAGGCGCTGCCCCCTTCAAGGTACATATCAATTTTGATATTCCTATATTTGAAGTTCAAATATATGTGGATGTCGTAGATAAATGGTTAAACCTTCTAGATGGGTATTTTTTTGTCCAGAAATTTTTCGATAGAGAAAAGATTACATTTGCGCTCCTCAAGTTCATCCCCCATGTCAAAGATTGGTGGGATACTTTCTATGAGCAAAAGGAAATAGAGGGATCCGCATTATTGTAGTTGCACCCACTTGGGGTTCCTTTAGGAATTATATTAAGCAACAATACTACCATGTTGGAAGTTATGACGACTTGTATACAAGATGGAACACACCGCGGTAGGAAACAAAAAAAACAGTGCCAGAGTTCACTAATGTCCTCCATACCTTGAGCACCAAGCTAGGTATCAAATATTCTGAGCAACATATGGTGCTCAAGAACTGCGACAATATCCATAGATACATCCATACAAAAATGGATTTTTTGGACATCTCATCCTTGGGTGCGACCTATATATATGCCATCAAAATCGAGAAGAAGCTTAAACAAAAGACGTGGCATTTTAGGTCTAGGAACCCCTCACAGAAGAAGGAGAGCAAGGGCATCCCCAACCCACAGGAAAAAGGACAGAAAAAATATGGGAAACCTCAGGAAAACTAGTCCAAGCCACAAGCAAAGAAGGACAATGGGAAGACAAAGAAACATATCGGGAAGTGATGTGACTTCCATAGGATCCCTTGGCATAACATTGTTGATTGTCGCTCAAAGAATTCATTGGTGGATGAGGTAAAATCCTTTCAATCAGATATGGGTTTCGACTCTAAGTCAGAACCAGAAAAGGGGAGATGGATCATTGATGTGAAACCTAGTGCCACCATTTTTACCACCAATATCCATCCCGGTGAACCTAATGAGACAGAGGAAGGTGAGTGCCTCTTTCATTCACAGATGTTGGTAAAAGGCACTATGTTTCACTTCATCATTGATAGCGGTAGCTAGAAGAAACTCATCTCAATAGAGGTCATCAAGTGGTTATCCCTGTCAACAATGTTGCACCCACAACCATACACCATCAGATGGCTCTGTCAAGGAAGCCATCTTCGCACTAGCCAACAATGTCGCATTTCGTACAACATCAAGCCATTAAAATATGAGGTATTGTGTGATGTTTCTCCCCTTGAAGTTTGTGATGTTATTTTGGGCCAACCTTATTTATGGAAACATCATGTTGTATATGATTCTATGCCTCGTAGTGTTATTATTACTTTGAACAGGAAATTGTATAGGACTCCCGAGGTAGTCCCACCTAGTGTTATTTCCTTGATCTCCGCCAAGCAATGCAGGAAGGTCATTTCTTAGACCAAGAAGTTTGTATTCTTCATGATTCACTCTCAGAGTGAGCGAAAGGTTGCAACCAAATCCATGGCCTCTGCGGCCAACCCCTCCACATAGCAGAAGCAAGTGGATAAGGTTGTGGAAGAATATAGAGACATATTATCATCACCTATTGGGGTACCTCTGCACTGTCAGTTCAAGCATCCCATCGATCTAACCCTAAGTTCATCGCTACCCAATGGTCTAGTCTATCTTCACTCTCTGCTATAAAATGAGAAAATCAAGTGTCATATCCAAGAACTACTCCACAAGGGGCACATCTATTACGAGGAAAATCACTCTATGGCACGGGGTAAACCACAACAGACAAAATGACTTCAGAAATCAACTCTAATCCCAAGTATACTATATAAATGAAAATTTTAACAATACAAGATAAAGATCCTACCTCATCTGGATGTTCGATGAAGACCATCGTTGAGCACACAACTCAAAGATTTATACCTGCAACTTGTCCTCAACAACCAATATGTGCAAGCATATGGTGATAATATATAATGTTAGCATATAAAATAGCATAATCCATTAACATTCATGAAAACGATGCCCATGGAATAATAATTAAAATATTTGCAAGATATCCACTGGACGAGAAAAGAGTATTTCTATTAAGATAATCAATATAATTATACAAGTGACAAACTTTTGTGTCGGCACATCTCAGAACCAAGAAACTAAGTCCCTTGCAGCTAGGCCTCCACCACTTCAATCCTCCACCAAAGGCAATCTCATATATGAGAGACAATGAGGTTCTCCATCAAAGAGGGAAGATATTGGGGGTTGAACAATGTGTTCATACTTTCAATGACAAAGGGATGCCGACTCGATGTGAAGTGAAAATTTTCCAAAGTATCTTTTCTCTCAAAATTTGAATTCTCTCCTCCTCCACGGCTTGGATATGGCCCAATTTATAGTTTTTCAATGGAACTGAAGGGTCGAGTAAGAAGGTTTCCAGTATATGGAGAGTCAAAGATAATGGATCTCACGACGTGACATGGAAACCTGACACAATTTTTAATTTAGGGCAAAAAACCTGATGTATGCAGGCTGTAGTGGTGCAACCTGCGTATACGCATGTTGTATAACTGGTAGGGCGTGTATATGTGGAAAAATATAATTGTTTGGCTCTGGAAGATACAATCAAGGGACTTCAAGTATTCATAAGGAAAGGGAAAGGCCTTCTGAGCAAGTTTCATAGGGTGAGGTAAATATTGCTATAAAAACATCTGACCCATCTCATCACCATGTGAAATCTCAATCATGTTGTTGCAGAAGAAAGATGGGACTTGGCGACTCTGCATTGATTATCGAGTCCTAAATAAAATCACATTCAGGAAACGATACCTAATTCCCTAAATCAACGATATCCTTGATCAACTCAACGGGGCCAAATACTTTAGTAAGATTGATCTCAAGTCTGGCTACCATCAGGTCCTAATAGAATAGACAGATGTATGGAAAACTGCCTTCAAGTCAAAAGAAGGTCTTTTTGAATGGTTGGTCATGCCCTTTAGTTTGACGAATTTCCCAACAACTTTCATGAGGATGCTGGACATGTGTAATTTCACTAATTCTTTTGTGGTGGTGTATTTGGATGACATCCTTGTCTACATAAAGACTTGGGTAGAAAACTTGCAACATATCCAGCAGGTTTTGCACACTCTATGGTAGCACAAGCTATATTCCAACTTGGAAAAATGATCCTTTGGCATGGATAGGGTTGAGTACCTAGGATACTTTTTTTATGTGCATGGTGTGCATGTTGATCCAGCCAATATCCAATTCATCTGTGACTGGTCAGCCCTAACCACACTCACTGAGCTTCGGAGCTTCTTATGCCTTACCAATTTCTATTGTAGGTTTGTGTTTGTATTCTCCCATATTGCATGGGCCCTTAGCCAAATAAACAGAGGTGGTGGTAGGGAAAATTTGTGTGGGGCCTCTCCCAACATAAAACATTCAATGATCTGAAGCACTGTGTGTGCTCCACCCCAGTGATTTCATTACCTGACCTACAAAATCCCTTTGAGATTGAGACAGATGCTTTAGACTATGTTTTGGATGCATTCATCACTCAGTAGGGCCACCCCATGGCCTATCGTAATGAGACACTATCAGATGTCGTCCATAAGTACCCTACTTATGAAAAATAAATGTACTCCATTATGCAATCCTGTCACTAGTGGAGGAATTACATTCTCGGGAAGGAGACAATCATCCACACTGATCATAAGTTGTTGTAGTTCATGCAAACATAAGGAAAATTACAGAATGACCACCATCATAAGTATATTTGCAGCAATTCCACCTCAACATCAAGTATAAAACATGAAGTACCAACTGATTCATTGATTTCCTCAGTCGACCTCTAGTTGTGAAACTCACCACAGTGTTAGATTCTTGCAACCATAAGACCTCTGGATGGCCCCACCTCTATGAGATAGATCTTGACTTCACCAACACCTACCAGATGTTGGTCACAAACACAGTTGTCACTAATTTCCATATTTAGGATGGGATGTTGTGCCATCTAGGCCATTGTTGGCCCTCGATCAAGTTTTGGAGAACCTTGGTCATGTTTGACCATTTTTGGGACTTCGACAGGTTGGTCGAAGAAGGAGCGACCAGGCGAAGCAGAGATCAAGGGATCTCACCCCCTTTTGCTGGATTTTTGGGTTTAGGGTTTATGTAATGGGTATGGGATGTCGGCCCATGGGTTTACCCATGTTTAGGCCCCTTTTTTAATGTATAAATAAGTAGCTAGCCGATGTATGAAGGAGATATGTTTTGAGCTTGAGACCTAGTAGGCCAATGTGCTAAGTGAAAATAGTTGTGAATGCTTTGTGCATACTATGTGTTAAGAATTTCAGAGCTAAGTGCAAGTTATTGTAAGAGACTTTGTGTGCAGACTGTGTAAAGGCTTGGTTCTTGGACCTAACTCGGGGAAGGAGGATCTGGCGAGGTGCGCGCAGATCTCTTGTTCTATGCGGAGTTGGCTTTATGACTCTGTGAATGTAAGAAGATTGTAAGAAGCTAATAAAAGAGGAGAAGATTTGGTGGACGTAGCCCCACGCTGGGGGTGAACCACGTATATCCTGTGTTGTGATTGTTTTGTGCAATGTGGTTAATATGTTATTGATGTGATTTATGCTTAGTGTTGTAATCTTTATGTATGTTAGAATCATATGATGTAGTATATTAGTGATTAATAATATGAATGAATGTTAGATCCACTTTGATGTTATGTGTTGAATGGTTATATGTGGTTAGATATTGATTAATATTGTGTTGTCCTATAATTAGGGTTTTTACCTGCGATGTGAATAAGGGTCAAAGACTAATGAATGTTAATTGATAAGTGTCGTGTTAATTATTGTGATCGCAGATCTTTGTCGTAGCTAGGTTGTATACACTTGATTTCTACAACCCCCTGCCTCTACCTCAGGTGAGACTTCATCTGCTTCGCAGGTGTTGTTGAAAGGGTCAGTAGTTAGGGTTTTGTTGGTGCGTTGTTGAAGCGTTGAACCCTGGGTCTGCCCCTGTGCCAAGAAATGGTTCTTTTGTCGGGACTGAAACTGTGATTGTTGGGAACTGAAGAAAAGAGAAATCTTTGTGTGTAGATCTGTTGTTGTAGTGCGCAGTATTCTACTTGACTTGTGAAGCTCTGTGCTAAGAAGGGAGCTGGATCTCAAGAAAAGAGGTAAGATCTTAAAGCTTTGTTCTCTGATAAAGGTAAGATAAGTGGAAAATTATGTTTCAAAAGAATGGATCTAAGTATGTTTGATAGATGTTGTCCTAGCCTCAAAACCAGGGCACATCTATAAGAAAGAAGATTTGATATGAATAGATATGTTAAAGTTAGTGAAAGATATGGTATTCCTATGCATAGAAATAATTTTTGGACTAATAAGTGGATGCAGGATCCTAGAAAGAATTTTTTTGCAAGTTCAGCATTGTGATCCCAGTGCGCAGTACAGGAAAGGTTGGGGATCATTTAAGACAAAGAGAGGATTGACTCTTTGTTATAGTTGCAGAAGACTGGGACATCTTGCTAAGGAATGCCCTGGTAGAGGTCCTATTTGCCTTTGTTGTAAAGATATTGGTCATGAAGTTTTGTATTTACCTAGAATGATTGCTAAAGTTGAGAAGATGAACATGAGACAAGAAAACCATGAGGAAGATCAAGAGACTAAGAATATACTAGAGAACCAGAAAGAATCAGAGGCTATATTATTGCAGATGAAAGAAACATTGAATGATCACATAGACATCAGTTTACCAGAGATATTAAAAGATAAGAAGTGCATAGAAACAAGAATAGGAGACTTCGACATAGACTCTGTATTATATGTAGAAACACAGGTGAACATTATGCCAGAAAGAACTTGGGAAATTTTGGGAAAGCCTGTGATGATTCCTTCATTGGGAGGAACAGGATTGTTTAAAGGAAATATGATAACCCTATGTGGAAGACTTACTCATGTACCTATGAGTGCTCATGGAACATCGACAGAAAAAGAATTTGAGGTCATTAAGTTTGTTGAGAACAATGCTCCTTTTGCACTTTTGTTAGGAAGGACTTGGATTGAGAGAGATCAGATCCAAAGGAAAGAAGAAGAGGAAGATATAGAACAGAAAAATCAATAATTAAGGGATTTCATGGCTAGGAATCGAAGCAATTGAGGGCCAGAGACCTAACTGTTGAAATTAAAAGAACTTATCCATGCAGAAGAGAAGAACACCTACTCCAGAAACAGTAAGAGAAGAAGTATTACCCTCAAACCATGTGAAAGACCCCCAACAGTGTGAAGTTACTATGCTAAGAGAAGATAAGAACAAGAATGGAAAGAGGAATCCAGAGATGCAGATCACAGGAAAGAAAGAAAGAAATCTCAGTAAGAAGAAAGCAAAGATATAAATATTGCAGGAGGTTCTAGAGAGGACTTCGTAGAAGGAAGGCTTGCAGAACTTGAACCTCGCTGGAATAGAAAAACAATGCAAACTGGAACTTCGCCACGGTGAAGAAATATGATTGTTGGAGGCATCCTGATCGTTAGAACGACGCCCTAGAACGGCTAGAAACGCAGTTATTTATGGAAATATTGCCATTGGACCATTGGGACCACACCATAATGGATGGATTAAGGCATTCCTACCCGTTGGATGAAACCATTACGACGTTATCTATTTAATCCGTCAAATTTCTTACCAGGGACACTTTTGCAAATTGTGATTATCTGAGCCCATAGAGAACTGATTTCCATTGTGTTGTGCTTATTGAGACCTCACCACCCGATTTTCTTACCTTGAGTGTTTATCCGCCTACCCGAGATATCTAATCTAGAGCGTGCATGTCGGACGACCATAGCGCAGTAGATAAGTCTTTCGAGGAGATCCTAATAGACCTTATGGCTGAGAAGGTCATGTTTATAGGAGAACATACCTCGTCGACAAGAGGATTGTAAGCATCCTCGTCGACTACACATCAATCTAGGCCATTGTTGGGGTCTAAAGATGTCCTAAAAACAACCTTAGTTTAACATTAATTTATCAACCCGGAGATTCGTCTTTTATCTCAAGAATATCATCAAAGTCTATGTAGGTAGCCTAAAATCGTGTAGCAAAACCAAATCTGAGTTCATCAACAATCAAGTTCCTCAAACGTTCACCAAATATTTTAAGAACTAAATGGAATTGAAATCTGATTATTAAGATGTTGTAAAATGGAAAGGAACTAATTAATCTATTGAATTCACTTAACTAGAAAGCAGTAATTGAATCTAAGTAAGGACTTGCAAAATTAACTATCAATTATGAATTCTGATTACTGGAAAGGAAATAACGAATTACTCTATCTACAGAAAGAAACGACAATTATAATCTAATCGGAAGGGACAACTAATGTAACTTTTACTGAAAGGAACAACTATTGTAACTTTAACCGAAAGGAACAACTATTGTAACTTTAACCGAAAGGAACAACAATCGTAAATCTAAGGAAAAGGAACAACGCGGATGAAAATATGAGGAACTGTCAAGAAACAACTTCAGAAATGGAAATCATAATGGCAATCATTAATACTTGAGGGAAATTTATGTCTTCTATACGCAAACAATCATAAATCATTAACACACTTATGCATCTATCCTTGGCTATTGTAAAAGAGATCTAAATCACAAAATAGAAATCAAACTTCGAACTGATACAATTATAGAACGAGACAGTAGCTCCTTCAGACTGGGCCCTCGGTCTTCAGAAGTAATGCTACGAGAAACTCAGAGCACATAAATGATAGAAACACTCAAAACTTTCATTGATTCCATGGCTGGTAAAATATTTACAAAAACTGCTTGCGCAGAGCAATTCTGAATCTAAATACTTGAATGCGTTTTTTTCTTGTTTTTTTTTGGATCTATTACCCTCTTATATATTACAATAGTTTGGGTAAATCAAGCTATCCTGAGGATCGAAAGATCCTCAGGATTGCTTTACTATTATAAAGTTACAATATAGAAAATGCATTATCTTCAAAATTGCTTTACGCCTAAAAAGTCTTCAACCTCCAATAGCTTGCGCATAGCCAAGATCTCTTTAGTTAACTTTGACAGTTATTTATCCAATTCTGCAACAAGATCAAACCATTCCAATCGTAATTTAGAATCTATTTAATAAAACTTCAATAACAATATTAAGGGACATATTAATCATATTCTTTCCTATTTATCCCTAACTATCTGAAGAATCAATCAAAATCATATCATGAACTGTGGGAAAAAGGAAGATATTTATACCTTTTTCGTAACCCAACATACCCCCCAGCTTACCTTCTTGCATGTCCTCATGCAAGATAGAGTCTTTCATGTAAAGAAATTATACTATAGGGAGGAAAAGTTGGTTCACCAGGTCTCCTGAAACCATGGTTTCTTTTGATTTCATCAAAAGAGGCATCCTGTCTCTTTTTATTAATTTGATAATCCCTCTGGTAAGTTTCTGGAGGAAACCAGAGAAGAGGGGGGTTATACCTACATCCCATCCAAGTAGTTCCTTCCTCCTGGAGTAGTCTAGAATATCTTTCCACTCTGAAGGTTGTTGCAAAGAAATTCCTAAATCCAAAGGGCTCTCTATTTTTAACCTCATCGGAGGATGCATCCCATCTTATCTTGGAAGTAACAAGAGCTTCTTCCTTGAATTCTCCAAAATATGTGATACCTGAGCGAATGACATGTAAATGGATAGGATCCAATGAGTCCACAACCCCTGCCCTTTTCATGAAGGTCTTGTGTCGCATGATGGCTGGGAAGGATTTTTGAGGCTCTCCTCTAATCCAAAGATCTAAACCAGTTTCCCTATTTATGAACATTTTGTGAGCCTTACCCCATCTGACCTGGTTCCTAGTAAAGGAAAGGAATGTCTGGAACTATATGTCCCCTATGAAGAGGTCAGAGTTGTCTCCTCTAACTTCTTCCAAAATGAGATTATGGAAATATAATTCACACAGAAGGTATTGTACCTTCTCTTCCTGATCTCTGAAACATGAAATAAATTCTAGAACAGTGGAAAATGAAATGGGTTTACCTGCTCTGATGGCCTTCACTCTCAACAATAGGTATCGTTCCAGCAAGAATAAAACATAATTAGTGGCAGGGGCTCTACAATTGATGGCATCAGAGTAGACATCACATATGTGTTTGATTTGCTCCAAATCTTTTTCCAATTGGGTTTGCACACTTTTGATCTTCTCTTGGGCTCTGGTAAGCGCAGCATAAGTCTCACCCTCTGTTGTTGTCATGTCCTTCAATTATTTAACAACCCTTTGATATTCAGTCCTAGTTACCATTTCATGTTGGTGTTGGACCAATGCTTGTTGTGCTTGTGTAAGTTCTGCTTTTAGTCTATCGATGATGACACTTTGTGCTTGAGATTGAGATGCTTGGTGTTCTTCCATAGCACTCATCTCTTCCCTGGATTGAATCAATGCTTTCTAGGCTTGTCCCAATTCTTATTTTAGCTTATGAATGATGGCACCCTGTGCCTAAGATTTGGATGCTTGATATTCATTCATTTCTTCTCTTGAACGAATTAATTCTTGATGGGTCTGTGCAAGCTCTGATTCCAGTCTATTCATGATAGTACTTTGTTCCTGGGACTGCTCTGTTATCATCAGTAATTCACCTCTGTTTTGAATCAGGGTTTGTTGAGATTGTAGTAGTTCTTCCTCTAGTCTCCTAATAGTATCATTCTACTCAAAAAGTTGAGTTGTTTCCTCTAAAATCAGAGTGTCTGTCTATATCCCTATAGAAGTTGTACTAGTTGCTTTCTTAGGAAGAGGATTTCTTCCTTGCATTTTTCCCTTTTTGTTTTTCTTTCTTCTGTGGATGTTGTCTGCTAGTTCTAGTTGTTTCCTCAATTCCTTGATAATCTCCTTGAGTTTTCCCACCTTCTTCTTTAATACCACAGCCCTCTTAGCCTTTTTATTCAACAATTTGTTTTCTTTCTTTAATTTCCTAATTTGTTTATGGCTTTCGGATGATTTTTGTTTATGAGGGATCTCGAGGTCTTCTTCATTTCGTCCAGCAGATGGTTGTCCATCTATTCCTTCCAAGTGCTCTGGTTGTCCAAGAGGGTCTCCTATTTCAAAAAGAAATTCCTCATGTTTTGTGTCGTTTGGAAAAGACATTTCAATGTCAGGAAAGTCTTCAGCTGGTTTTGAAGAGGAGGTTGGTTCTGGTTCTTTTTCCAGATTATTTTCATCTCTATCAGTTAAGGTTCCTAAATTCCCCAAAACCTGAGCTATTTCTATCTCATAGCTCTTCAAAAAGTGTCTTGTCGGGTGCTCTGCTGCAGGTTGGGTGTCTCCCTGATTATCCTTTTGTGTTGTCTGCTCTGCTTTCTCAATTGCTTGAACATTTTCCTGTAAAGGTTGTTCTATGAAATTCTGAAGTTCTTCAGGGTGCTCTGTTGCATCCTGAACTGCTTCAGTTGTTTCCTGAGTTTGTTTGCTTCTCCTCCTTGTCCTAGGGGGGGATCTAAGAGAAACCATTGTTCTCTTCTTTATTTTTGTTAATGCTTGTGTCTGTGAGGTCTGGGCCTCGATGATTTGAGAAGGTTCTGCTTCAACTTCGGTTTGAGGTGGTGGAATTTCTCTTTGGGTGGTGGTCGTCTTCTCCAGTTGTGGAGGTATATTGGCCTCAATCAGATTCTCACAAGTCAACTGAGTTTGACTCAATGCTTTACCCACTATTAGTTTTACTAATCTGTGGTGGCTAATGACAATAACAGGATTCTTGGACTTTTGTGTTCTTAAGGCAACTTCATGTAGTATGGTATGCAGGAAGAAAGGTAGATTAAGTACTAATTATTGCTTCAAGGCTTCCGGCAATTTGATATGGCAAGGTCGAATTACATCGTATCGTCCATCGCAGGTGATGTACCACTGAACTATCCCCGCCAATTCCTTCCACGGTTCACTGAGGGTACTGGGATTAAGTCCCTTTCCTTTTTTATCCAATTCTTCCCCAGGTTCTGTGAAATATTCCACAGATTCCCTCATCTTTGTGTATTTCCCTGTCCATTGAATGCATGTGTTAGGGAGGCCTGTGACTTCTGCTACGATTTCTGGGGTAACTGAGATTTGTATGCATTGCACCGTAGAGATTTCTCCTTGCAGGTTTTGAAAGAATTCAAGCGTGACGTTTGTGTCATAAGCTTGCAAGTAGCTGAAGTACTCGGTCCACCCTAGGCGATGTAGGATTTATCTTACCTATTCTGTAACCTGGAGTAATGTCGGCTCTCTGCGCACACTTCTTCCACCCATATTTTTGTGATAAATAAAGAACGACTATCGTTCCTGTTTACAAATTTGGTTAGACCAGCTTTGGAGAAGCAGATGCCAGAAATGGAAAATATCAGTAACAATGAATGTATAAAGATGTGGGTTTTGTATTTATTGCAATCATTACAGCTAGTCGGGAAGTGTGCTGAGCATCCCCCTCATTAATGTAGAGGTCATCCTCAACCGTAAGTGTAGGCAGAAGCAATGAGTGTAGTTATTGTCGGGTGAGAAGTAATGATTGCATTGTCGCCACCAGTAGGGGCTAACCATATATAATTTTCAAAAAGGCACATGCCACCAAAAATCATTTAAATGATAGTCGTTTGATGTGTGGAATTTGTAGAGTTATTACACCTATGTGCAAAAAAATGATTTATGGAGAAATCAATCAAAAATAAATTAAATCTGTTCATTTTTATTTATTTTTAATAGTCCACATAACATAATATTGTTACTTTTTCGGGTGATTGAGTATAACGTATATGATAGCCTCATTATTTGAGTAAAGGAGATCTAGAGACACGCAAAAAATTGGTTTTTTGAGATAATCTTCCATACCATAGGCAGGACCGCTGCTGCTAGCAGGCGTCCATAGCCTTGGCAGGGTTGCCTTTTAACCCTTAGATGAGCCTTTATCCTTAATACACTTGTGAATCATCTTTTTCCAAAAAGACCATTATCCTAGTTTGGTAGCCAGATGATGATAATGCCACTCACTAGATTGTAACTTAAGTGAACAAGCCAGCTCATGATGAGACCTCCTGTCCTTTGACAAAAGAAAATTTCAAAGGCCATTTCCCTGGTGTGGTAGCCATAGTGGGAATGTCACTTACGTTAGTATCCTATGATCGTGGTAGGTTGGCTCGTGATGAGACCCCTCGTTCTTTATGAAAAAGGTTTGTATTGTGTATCTTTATTTATTTGTATCTTTTCTTAATAAATATTTGAATTGTCTTTTCCCAAGAAGACCATTATCATGGTTTGGTGGCCAGATGATGATAATGCCACTCACTAGATTGTAACTTAAGTGAACAAGCCAGCTCATGATGAGACCTCTTGTCCTTTGACAAAAGAAAATGTCAAAGGCCATTACCCTAGTGTGGTAGCCATACTGGGAATGTCACTTACGTTAGTATCCTATGA
>ML806935.1:237404-258365 GCA_009831015.1 Picea engelmannii | reverse complement strand
GATTAAACGTGTAGTAATGAGAAAGGACGTTATATACCTTGGAATGATCAGATGGAATGATAGTATAAGTCTAAATACAGGTGATCCAGGGTATAATAATGGCAAAAGGTATGGGAAAAAAGGTACAATATGAGGTCCTAACAGCCTCCATCCAAAATGGTGCATTGCACCTAGCTTGTCAACTGATAGCAGGCAAGCTCATCAGGAAGAATAGACCAACGCAGGTCACAGGGTTCGTCGTCGGCCTCATAGGAAAGTGTGTTGAATGAATGCATATGAACTGGGCGAGCTACCTCGTCAACCATTTGGAGCAGGATTGTTGAGAAGCACAGGACCATGGCTATGAGTTTCACTTCAAATGGTTGTTGATCCTCGTTGCCTTTGTTTCTTGGGAGATGTCGGAGGGAGCAACCTTCCCAGAAGTTGAGTCGTCTAAACCACTGGTCGTGAGTTTCACCACCTTGTTGTACTCGAGTGATATAGCGAAGTAGTGGCAGTCGAACATTGTCTTCCAAACTTACTACTTACAGCTCATGCAAGCCATTGATTCATTCCCCCGAATGACTCTGAATACACTCCATCGGTTCAAGCCACTAGCTAAGTTCTACGCAGACAGGAACCTCATTTATATCATTGTGCACAGGGATCAAACCAAGGAGGAGATGCAGTCATACTATAAATTAACTGATGAATACATAGAGGATATAACTAAGGAATGTCCAGCTGAATTCCTTGTACCAGTCGAGCTGACAGAGCTCTCTAACCTTGATATCATCGGAAGTCCTATGGTCACTCGAGAATAATATTATGGACTGAGCAGCACAAGGAAGAAAAAGAATAAGGAAGATGTGCAGGAAATAAATAGTGCATCGGAGGAAACTGCATTGGAGTCACCTAGAGGAGGAGGAGATGAAGAAGTAAACCAAGAAGAGGAAGGGGAGGAAAACAAGTAGGAACAGGGCGAAGTGACACCGCCTAAAGATCCCCTTACAGAGGCTGAGACGTCAAAGAAAATAAATATTTCTCCAAAGAAACCCTCAGCGTGGAAAAAGTCATGAGTCAATAAGCCTCAATTACAAACTGTACTTACGGTGGATGATATTGACCTCATCATTGCAACTGTATCAGATACCTCGGAGGACATTTTGCAGTGAAACGAAGCCAAACATGAGACAATGTATGACAGGATCGAGGTGGAGATAAAAGGGGTACAACAGGCTCTCTACTTGAGTTGTGCAATGTCTACTGCATCGTTGTCATCAGGGGGTATAGAAGTAGGAGATGAGCCTGCCCAACTACGCAGATTAGTAGATGCGACAGAGGATCGCCTTCGTCGAGTACAGAAGGAAAAAGAATAGGCCACAAAGGCCTTGAAGCAAGAAAAGGAGGAATCCCTAGAACAAATTTGGGTTGCGAAGCAAGAGAAGGATGACCTCCGAGAAAAGTTTGAAGAGGACAGAGAGTAGATCCAGAGAGAGAAATATTAGTTTCTCACGAAGTAGATTGGCGTTAGAGAAGCAGTCACTCGAGCACTTCGCTCCATGCCGAGATTGGAACCAATGGAAGAAGAGACAGCTGAGAGCCAAGTGGGGAAGCTCCCTGAATCCATTTAGCATCTCCAAGCAAGAGTAGCAAAACTGGAATTGCAAGCAATGTTAAGCACTCCATAGGAAGTGTGAGATCATAGGGAAGAAAATTCTCAAAGCGCAGTCAAAAGAATCAAGGATTTGGTGTTAGAATGCAAGAAACTCAGTAACCGAAGTGTGCAGACCTATGAGCGCCTTGCAGAGGACCCATAAATAAGAACATTAGAAGCACAACTCTAGGAGGAAAAGAAACAAGCATTGACAGTGCAAGCACAGCTGAAACTCCTTTCAGTGGTTGAGAAGATGAAAAGGTCACAGGAACAACGCGCAGTTTAGCAGCAGGTCCATGCCATCCAGAGTAGAGTCATGGAACTGACCCAGAGACTCCAGCTGGTACAGGATGAAGCCTGCACACTCTTTGAAGAGATTGAGGGACAAGGTGCACAGCTGGAACAAGTGGTCACCACAGTGGAACAGTGCTTGGAAGGACCTGTCATCGAGTCAGTCATTCAAGATTTCGTCAAGCAGGAGGCTCTGGAGAAACAACAAGTCGAGACAGCTCGAGAGCTTCGAAGCAAAATTTCCTAGATCAAAGTGACTCAGGATGAGTCACAGGTGAGTGTTTGGGGCATGTTGGCCCTCGACCAAGTTTTGGAGAACCTTGGTCATGTTTGACCATTTTTGGGACTTCGATAGGTTGGTCGAAGATAGAGTGCCCGGGCGAGGCAGAGATCGCAGCATCTCGCCCCCTTTTGATGGTTTTTTGGGTTTAGGGTTTATGTAACGGGTATGGGATGTAGGCCCATGGGTTTACCCATGTTTAGGCCCATTTTGTAATGTACAAATACGTAGCTAGTCGATGTATGAAGGAGATCTATTTTGAGCTCGAGACCTAGTAGGCCAATGTGCTAAGTGAAAATAGTTGTCATTGCTTTGTGCATACTGTGTGTTAAGACTTGTAGAGCTAAGTGCAAGTGATTGTAAGAGACTTTGTGCGTATACTATGTAAAGGCTTGGTTCTTGGACCTAACTCGAGGAAGGAGGATCTGGAGAGGTGCGTGCAGATCTCCTATCCTATGCGGAGTTGGCTTTGTGGATCTGTGCATATAATAATATTAGAAGAAGCTAATAAAAGAGGAGAAGAGTTTGTGGACGTAGCCCCACGCTGGGGGTGAACCGTGTATATCATGTGTTGTGATTACTTTGTGCGATGTGGTTAATATGTTATTGATGTGATTTATGCTTAGTGATGTAATATTTATGTATGTTAGAAGCATCTGATGTAGTAGCTTAGTGCTTAATAATATGAATGAATTTTAGATCCACTTTGATGTTATGTCTTGAATGGTTAGATGTGGTTAGATCTTGATTAATAATGCATTGTCATGTAATTAGGGTTTTTACCTGCGATGTGAATAAGGGTCAAAGAATAATGAATGTTAATTCCTAAGTTCTCTATTAAGTATTGTGATCACATATCTGTGTCCCATATAGGTTGTAGGAACTTGAGTCCTGCAACCCTCCCTACCTCTACCTCGGGTGAGACTTCATCTGCTTTGCAGGTGTTGCCGAAAGGGTCGGTAGTTAGGGTTTTTTTGGTGCGTTGTTGAAGCATTGAACCCTGGGTCTACCCCTATTCCAACGCCATCTCTACATTCCATCAAGCGAGTGAGAGAAGTTTATTTGGGAATCCCACTAAAGTCGGGTGGAAGGACACTTCGGCGTGGAAAAGATAGTGGCAATGTTTCTGCGAAATTTCTACTGGTCGAAACTTAGACAAGATTTCAACAAGTATATTCGGTCCTGCACTTCCTGCATTATTTCCAAATCGGCCACTAAGAAACAAGGTATGTACACTCCTTTGTCTACTCTCGATGGGCCCAAGGAATCCATCCCAATAGACTACATGTCTGGCCTTTCGTCCACCAAGCGGGGACATGACTCTATTTTTATGGTTGTTGATCACTTTTTCAAGATGGCGATTTTGGTCACCTACAAGAAGAGAATCACAGTGGAGGACACTGCTAATCTGTTCTTTGATCGAGTGTGGGTACACTTTGGGATCCCACAAACCATTATCTCATAATGGGACAACGAGTTCCTCAACACATTCTGGTCGAGCCTATGGTGATTGTTTCACACCAATATCACCAAGTCCACTGCTTATAACCCCCATATGGATGGCCAAACTGAGGTCATCAAATGGATGATTGTGCACATCCTACGCATGTACAATTCCAAGAACCCCCGCACCTTGGATGAAATTCTCCCCTATGTTCAGCACAGCTACACTAGAGCCATACATAGCTCAATCGACCACAACCCCTTTCAGGTGGGGTTTGGATTTCAACCATTGGGTCCCATGGATGTTGCACTACCCCTTAAATCCACCCAAGAAGACTCCTCGAATTCTCCAACTGGAGATGAAAAAGCCACTTGTTTCATTGAGGGCATCCAGCACATCCTCCAATAGGTTCATGATATTTTATATAATTCCATTTCCAAATACTATAAGCGTCATGATCAACACTAGGTGTCGCACCAGTTTCAGATGGGAGAAAAATTTTGGTTGCACTTGCAGAAAGAATGCCTTACAGGGCCTCATCGGAATCTTAATCCACTTTGTTATAGACCTTACAACATCATCAAGGTTGTGGGTGACAAATATTTCGATATCAACCTTCCCCCCTTCCTTGGCTTGCACCCAGTGTTCAAAGTGGACCTCCTTCGGCCTTATTTTCCACCATTATTGGACAACTCGAATATAGCAGAACAGTTGACACCAATGGAACTCAACCAGGGATGATTTTAAGGATGGAAATTTATTTTAAAATGTATAAACTTTGGCGAATCTTACTAATCCTTCATATGCCAACTATAAATGTTTGGCGATATTTTTGTAAAAATATTCAAATTTCTAAGTATTTTATATAGTTTTTATAAAATTTTGGCGATTTTTAAGGTAAAATAATTTTATCCTAAAGAATTTGGGCGAATCATTTTTAAAATAGTGAATCTTGTTTTTGGGAAAACCATGGAAAATTAGCCCATGAGCGAAATTTAGCCCCTAAAATCATCCATGAGTTACTCAACCCTAACCACATGGAATAGTCATACACTGATCAAATCATGGACATATAGTTCAAGGTCACTCGCCAGCATAGGATCCATCTTTATCAAGTTTTCAAAGCAGGGCAGCTCCTGCACCAAGGAAAGTGGTTCACCCGAGGCCAAATTTAGCAGCAATTTCCTCATCTAATGGGGGAACTCAATGCAATGGAGATAATTGTTTCATAATGGGGGAGGATTGATCCAGTTGATCCAAGAGGATATTAGTTCCCACCCACATTTTCCAACTTGCTCAAAACAGTTTTTTGGCAACTTACTATTTTTAGCATTTTTTTGGTTCCCAAACTTCTGGGGCCATTTTGAGGGCCCGAGCGATTTTTTTTCACAATCGGGAACCTCAATGATAATTGGAGGTTTTTATTGATCCCCCTAAATGAATCTCCTCGCCGATGCCTTTCCAACAAGCTATTGTGCACCCTAAATGGATATCGTATGCAAAAGTTACGACCTCGGGAAGTTGATGTACTAACTTACCCCAACGGGGCCCACATGAATTTTGGTGCTTCATCTCCTAGGGTCAAGTTTTTGGATGTCTAGTGTTTCAGCATTCATTTTTATTGTAAAAATTCCTTCAGAGCCTCATTGTACTCATGTTCTTGTGAATGAGCGTAGTCATCACATCTCTTCTCAGAGATAAGCTGCCACCATCCTAACAAGCTTGTTTTCAGTATGCATTTTACAGTTTTCAACATATTTCTTATTTAATAGAATTCAAGTTTTAATGTATATCTTTTATTGTTCACTATGTCTCTATGTTAATATTATAAATCGGTGGTTTCATTTCGTTCTGCTCATAAATCCGAATCATTTTTCATCCCAAGGGTTAGGTTTTTCAAGGTGCCTATAGACAAGGATTTTACCTATGCTATAGCTAATCTAGGTGGATATCGGTAGCCACCCATATTTTCCAACTGGCTCAAAACAGTTTTCTGGCAATTTTGGTAATTTACTATTTTTGGCAATTTTTCGGGTCCTGAACTTTTGGAGCCGTTTTGAGGCCCTAAACGATGTTTTTTGGGCATCAAACATCCGGCGAATATAACTCTATTTTGGGCTTGATATTCATTCTCAGTAGTTGTAGTCCTCGGATAGATATTTCTAACGATGTATCGAGCGCCACAAATGGAGGTCATATGCAAAATTTACGCCCCGGGGAAGTTGACATATCAACTACCCCCATCGGGGCCCGCAAACCTTTTGGATTTTCATCTTCCAGGGTTAGGGTTTTCAATTTTACTTATGTTAAAAAGGCCTTTGGAGCCTCATTGTAATAATCATCTTCTTGCGAATACGAGTAGCCATCACATCTCTTCTCAAAGATAAGATGCCACCATTCTAGCGAGTCTTTCACTCTGTATTTTTACAGTCTCTGTACATTTCTCTCATTAATAGAAATCATGCATTATTGTATCTTTGTGTTTATGGTTGCATATCTGATATAGTTTTTTTATATTATTGGATATCTACAATATCATTGTGCTGCCATTTCTTTATTATATCTTCGCTCTCATTTCGTGCCAAAAAATAATATGGATTAGTGGTATCAGAGCAGGTTGTTCTTGATCGTTTTTTCAGTGCATGTCCCCGACGCGGTCCGAGTATATCAAGTTGGGTCTCAAGCTTGTCTCTCTTGAAGAAAATTTCTCTCACATGCCCAAGAAACCCTCCATGGAAGAAGAAAAGAAAAACGATGGAGCGGACGATCCTATCAATCTATTGATTGAGCAATCTCTCATGCGATAGAGGGATGAAATGATGGAGAATTTTTCCTAGATCCTTCAATGCATGTCAATAGCATCAGGTGCATCTTCATCAAACAACCACTTTGGAAGCACCTCTCCTTTCAACGTACAGGTTAATTTTTATATTCCTGTATCTGAAGGTCAGATAGATGCACATGCCCTAGACAAATGGTTAAATCTGTTAGAAGGTTATTTCTTTGTTCATAATTTTTACGACATGGAAAAGATCACCTTCGCACTCCTTAAATCTCTCCCCCATGTCAAACATTGGTGGGAAACTTACTGGGAGCAAAGTTCCACAGAGGATTTTGGAATATATGGGGTTGAGCCCACTTGGGATTTTTTTGTTGATGTGGTAAAGGAACAATATTGCCCTGTTGGAAACTATGAGGACCAGTACATGAGATGGACCACACCACATAAAGAGAGGGGCCAAGTAGTTCTAGATTTCACCAATATCTTCCACACCTTGCGCACCAAGATGGGTATCAAAGACTCTGAATGCCATTTGGTTCTAAAATACTGTGGAGCTCTACATAGATACATCCAAACTAAAATAGATTTTATGGACATCTCATCACTCGATGTTGCTAATCGATATGTTGTTAAAATCAAGCAAAAATTTAAGCACCAAAACCAATGGGAGTTTGGGTCTGCAAATCTGCAACAACCAAAGTATGATAAAGACGATCCTAACAAAAATTCTCCTAAAAACCAGTCCAAGCCACAGTAAAATAAGGGTAACGGGAAGACAAAGAAGGACACCAGAAAATGGTGCAATTTCCACAAAATCCCCTGGCACAACACCGATGAATGTTGCTCAAAAAAGTCATTGTTGGTCGAGATCAAAGACAAGGAGTTGAACCCTGGTTCAGAATCTAATTCTGAAAATACTGGTAAAAGACAGATCATCGACGCAGACCCCACTGCTATTGTCGCGACTATATCAATTCAACCAGAAGAACCAACAGATCCAGAAGAGGGGGGGCGCCTTTTTCATTCACAAATGTGGGTGAAGGGGACCCTGTTGCATTTTATTATTGATATCAGAAGCCAGAAGAACCTCATCTCAGCAAAGGTCTTCAAATAGTTGGGATTTTCAACAACACCACACTTGCAGCCATACCACATCGGGTGGCTTCGCCAGGGACGAGATCTCCATGTCAGCCAACAGTTTCGATTGTCATACGGCATCCAACCCTTCAAGGATGAGGTATTATGTGATGTTTCCCCACTGGATGTATGTGATGTTCTCTTGGTCCAACCATATATGTGGAAGCACCATGTTGTTTATGAGTCTCGACCCCGCAGTGTCATTGTTTCTCTCGGAGGTCATATCTACAGAATACCAGAGGTAGTTCGGACTACTGTTCCACCTAAACGGTGTCGCAAGATAGTATCTCATACTAAAAAATTCAGCTTCTTCACAATTTGTTCAAAAGGTGAACAGAAGGATACTGCAACCACTACAGCCTCAGCCCAAGCACCTTCTATCCAATAGAAGCAAGTCAAAAATATTGTAGCAAAGTGTAAAGATTCCTTCTACATACAGGCATCTCATGTAGTCAGACTGGTTAAAAAGGTCCAACCCTTCCAGCCACATGTTTGTGACAACCTTCAATAAGCTAAGCAGGGCAACTTCTCCAACAAGGCAAGCAGCTCATCGAGATGTAGATTCAGCAAACGTTTTTCCCTCTCCCCCGGGCACTCAACGAAATGGAGATAATTGCTTCCTAAGGAGGTATTATTGATCCAGGGGGATATCGGTGGCCACCCACCTTTTCCAAGTGGCTAAAAATAGTTTTCTGGCAATTTTGGTAATTTATTATTTTTGGCAGTTTTTCGGGTCCTAAACTTCCAGAGCCGTTTTGAGGCCCTAAACGACGTTTTTTGGGCATCAAACCTCTAGCGAAAATGAGTATGTTTTGGACTTCATATTCATTGTTAGTAGTTCTAGTCCTCGGATAGATATTTCTAACAATGTATCGAGCGCCCCAAACGGAGATCGTATGCAAAATTTACACCCCCGAGAAGTTGACGTATCAACTACCCCCATCGGGGCCTGCAAACCTTTTGGATTTTCATCTTCCAAGGTTAGGGTTTTGGATTTTACTTATGTTAAAATGGCTTGTGGAGCCTCATTGTAATAATCATGTTTTTGTGAATGTGAGTAGTCATCACATCTCTTCTCATAGATAAGTTGTCACCATTCTAGCGAGTCTTTCACTCTATATTTTTACAATCTCTGTATATTTCTTTCATTAATAGAAATTGTGTATTACTGTATATTTGTGTTTATGGTTGCATCTCTGATACATTTCAGTTATATTATTGGATATTTGTGATATCTCTGTGCATTTCTTTATTATATCTCCGCTCTCATTTCATGCCGAAAAATAATCTGGATCAATAGCTCTTTGATATATGTGCAGGTTTGAACAGTAGTAGTCGGCCCAATATCTTAGGGAACCAACTAAGGAGGCTAGATCATACCCTTAGTTTTACTACCTGATTACCCAAGTACTAGAGAGTATCATCTCAAGTGTTGTTCTTGGTGGCACTATAGCAGTCAAGCGGTCATTCAGTTGATTTGTGGTTGGTTTCAAGATACCTAGGAGGGATCCCGATATACCAGAGGTACTTGGAAGCGCAAATCCATATACATGTGTTGTCTTACGCGCTACCACTTGAAAGTGTACCAATAGGGGTTACAAGGGTGTCCATCAATGTGAGCTTAAAAACCTATTGTATTTTCTACGTGTATGCTTCCCCGACCGCGGATTTATGAGTTGAATGACATATCAATGTAGTTCAAAGACGTTGGAACACATCTCTACCCTGGAAAAAAAATAATAATAACCCACAATTTATGCTAAGGAAAGTGCTCCGATACCACTTTTTATGCACCTAGATATGTGATCTTAAGAAAAAACGGGAATATAGCAAAAATTACCAACATAACAACATAATGTAGAGAATAACACACAAAAAAATACCTTTATTGAAATGGGAGCAATGTTCACTTTCCTCTTCAAGGGGGAAACCTCCAGCAGAGAAACACTCTATTATAATGATTCTCAAGACAAAGCTTTATCATGCCTCCTACTCTTATTTATACTAATTCTATCTTCTAAATAACATTCTCGAGGAAGATATTTCTAGAAGTGAAAGCTTATATTAGGTCTTCTTACATTGACTTGTTCATATTTATTAAATAGACCTTATTAACTAATGTCTGCCTTTATTACATGAAAAATATATTATTCTATCTATGTGAGGGGTTAGGGAGGTTAGGTCCCTAACAAGCCCTATGGCCATTTTGAATTTTTGTACCTCATGGATGTTTTTCCCATGCACATCCCTCTTTTTAATAAAACCCATAATCGTTTCTGTCAAAAAAATGTTAATAATGTTACATGAATGATGTTATATTAAAGTTAATAATGTTACATTAATGATGCTACATTAAAGTTAATAATGTTACATTAATATAATTTTAATTGATATTGATATTGATGAAACAATAAATATAATGGTTGAGAAAATACTGAATTTAAATCTTCATAACAGCGATAAACATCATTGCATTTAAATCTTCATATTAGCAATAAACATCATTAATTATATAGTTTGAATATAATTAATGTTATATTGGTTTGGTGAATAGTTTATTCTCAAACAGTATAAAGTTTTGATGAATAGTTTATTCTTAAATAGAAAGGCAACACAATAAATGTTGATATGGTTAATTCCATTCAATTTATTCATCTTATTACATTTAAAATGTCATAATATGGCTTAATATTAATGTTTACCTCTTAATTTATGAAAGTGAAACATAATCTCTCAGATTTTTTCTCTTTAATTTAATGTCATCCTCTTGTATGTCACAAATATTGATGTCAACCTCATAAAATTATTACTCTCTAAATGTGGCCATGTGACATACTATTCAAATTAAACTACAAGACCGACTTCAAAGATAACATATATTTCTCTTCACGTCTCCCAAATAATATTAAGTTAATGGCAATCAATTTTTTTACTTTTAAATCACCACTATATCACATTGTTTTATAGTAAACCTATTCAAATATTAATATTAAAGTCTCTCATTATGCAATAACATTAACATTCAATTCAACGATATGCTTTCTTATAATTGTCACAATGTGGACCATTTTCTTTAACTCATCCTCCTATTTTATTGCTCTTAAAATTTGACAATTTTTTATAAAATTTATCTTGATCATACTATAAACTTCCGTGTGCCACAATATAACCCTTAAGGAAAAACATAAATTTATATAACCCTTCATGAACATCGCAATTTGACAAAAACCTGTGACAAACATATAATTTGACATTAGTTAAAAAATTTGAACTACACAATGTGACATAACCAATTGGAATGTCCCAAATGAATCAACCCCTTATGGAAAGTCGCACTGTGGCATACCAGGAACATAGAAATTTTAGATAACTCAATCAACATAAACATCTCAATGTAACATATCCATACTCAACCTTAGCGAACATTTCTACACCATAGTGACATCGGCACCCATGGGCTACTATAGTATTCCCATGTTAGCCATGGTTATGTTGATATAAGTCTTGCAACAGAACCTAATGCTTCATGTATGTCACAATGAAACATAACCATTGAGGAACATATCATTTCCTTATAAGCCAACCTGGCTGAATATCATAATGAAACATCACCATTCTCGAACATCTCACTTTAACATAACTTGTAAGGACTTTCTCTAGTTTAGATAACCATAAACTAATGGGCTATGTGGTGTAATGTTGCAATGTGACCAAACCCAGCATATTCCTACACAAACATTGCAATGTGATGCCCATAAACAATGTTAATAATGTTACATTAATGTTAATGTTAATGTTGCATTAATGTTAATATTAATGTTACATTAATGTTAATAATGTTACATTAATGGTGTTACATTAAAGTTAATAATGTTACATTAATGTTAATAATGTTACATTAATGTTAATAATGTTACATAAATATAATGTTAATTGATATTGATGAAACAATAAATATAATGGTTGAGGAAATAGTGAATTTAAATATTCATAGTAGCAATAAACATCATTGCATTTAAAACTTCGTAGTAGTAAACATCATTAATTATAAAATTTGAATATAATTGATGTTATATTAGTTTTATGAATAGTTTAATCTTAAACAGTATTAAGTTTTGATGAATAGTTTATTCTTAAATGGAAAGGCAAGACAATAAATGTTGATATGATTCATTATGTTTGAAGCAAGACAAAAAATATTGATACAGTTCATTATGTTCAAGCTATTCATCTTATTACATTTAAAATGTCACAATATAGATTAATATTAATGTTTACCTCTTAATTTATGAAAGTGAAACATAATCTCTCAATTTTTTACACTTTAATTTAATGTCATCCTCTTGTATGTCACAAATATTGATGTCAACCTCATAAAATTATTTCTCTCTAAATGTGGCCATGTGACATATTGTTCAAAGTAAACTACGAGACCAACTTCAAACATATATTTCCCTTCACGTCTCTCAAATAATATTAAGTTAATGGCAATCAATTATTTACTTTTAAATCACCACTATATCATAGTGTTTTAAAGTGAACCTCTTCAAATATTGTTGTTAAATGCTCTTGTTACGAAATAACATTAACATTCGATTCAAGGATATGCTTGCTTATAAATGTCAAAAAGTGTCATTTTCTTTAACTCATCCTATTATTTATTGCTCTTAAAATGTGACAACATTTTATAAAATTTATCTCAACCATACTATAAACTTTTTCGTGCCACAATGTTATATAACCCTTCATGAACATCACAATTTGACAAAAACCAGTGACAAACGTACAATTTGACATTAGTAAAAAAATATGAACTTCACAATGTGACATAACCAATTGGAATGTCCCAAATGAAGCAACCCCTTCTGGAATGTCGCATTGTGACATAACCGGGAACATAGAAATTTGACATAACTCAATCAACATAAATGTCTCAATGTAACATAACCATACTCAACCTTAGCCAACATTGCTCCACCATAGTGACATCGACACCCATAAGCTACCATATTCAATCTTGGGCAACCATAGTCTTCCCATGTTCGTCATGGTTATGTTGATATAATCCTTGCAGCATAACCCAATGCTTCATGTATGTCACAATACAACATAACCATTGAGGAACATACCATTTCCTTATAAGCCAACCTAATTGAATATCAAATGAAACATCACCTTTCTTGAGTGTCTCAACTTAATATAACTTGTAAGGACTTTCTCTATTTTAGATAACCATAAATGAACGGGTTATGTGGTGTAATGTTGCAATGTGACTATTCTTAGCTTATGAGATCTAGGATATCAGCGCGTCCCTGACCTAGCCCTGGTTACGCCTAGGGTTCTTTAGTGTACCGCCATGGCATCCCAAGGAGGGGAGCCGCCGCCCCCTCCTTCCCCCTTCGCCTCCTTTCGACGTCTGGTAGAAGCCTACAACAAGAAGTCGACCATCTCAGAAGCTCCGAGTTTTGTCAAGAAATTGGATGATATACTAGAGATCGACCTGCCACCTGAACACCCAATGAAAGTCGCCCTATCCCTCTCTGAACGGGGACTTATCGGCCAGTTTATGGGACTCTGGCCCTCAACCAGATCCACAGACAACTGGATACAGCGAAACTGGAGGCCTCTGATAACAAATAGTGTGACATGCTATGCGGTCGGGCGAGGATACTTTATTTTCGAATTTATCTCTCAGGAGGACAGAGATTTGATTTTCAGAAATGGCCCATACTTCATGGGCACTCAAGGGCTCTACCTAAACATATGGACCCCAAATTTTGACCCTGCTTCAGAGGTCCCAAAGGATGTTCCGGTCTGGGTAAGACTCCCCAACCTGCCGATTCACTGCTGGAACCCCTCCTCGCTTCAGGCAATAGGCAATGGTCTTGGTCGCTACATTGATCGAGCAGAACCAAGAGACCAGTATTCCTGTGTGTGGATCTGTGTGGAGGTTGATCTGGAGGTAGGTCTACCCGAGGCAATAAAATTGAAGGTCAGCAACTGACAACACTTCCAAAAGCTGGATTACGAACAACTCCCGTTCAAGTGCAGAGGTTGCCACAAATATAGCCACTTCCAAAGGAACTACCCAAAAATCCCCCCCTCCACAGAAAAAGAAGGGGACGAAGGCTGGCAGCAGGCCCGGAAAGGGAGATCAAAAGCAAGAGGCCAAAGAAATGAGCAGACAGAACCACAGAAAGCCAAATCCTCAGGAACCAAAGAAATGGAGAACAACTTCAGTATCCTAGCTAAAGAAACGGAGGAAAGAGAACAAGATCCAAGTAAAGAAGTTCAAGAGGGAGAAAAGGAAGATCAGAATCCTGAAGACAAGGGGAACAAGCCAACAGAAGAAGAAGGGGCACAAAATAAATCCCCCCAGAAGCAGGAAGGCAGTCAGAACATAGAGGAAGGGGAGATCTCTATAGGTAGCGACTCAGATGAAGCAAATGAGGTATGGGCCACCCCAAAGAAAATGGGAAGAGGATGGAAAACAAAAAAAGCTGAGAGGGACCAAGAATCCTACAAAGATGTGCTCAATGGGTCGCAACCCACCATCAAACAACTGATGAATGTTCGTCACACACGGAAGCAGGCCAAAGCCTCCCAAGGAGGACATCCCTCCCCCCAAGGTTTATAATGATCATAAACTCCTGGAACTGTAGGGGAATGGGTAGCAAAAAGAAGGAAGAAGCGCTTAAGGATATAATCAAAACCTCGAAAGCAAGTATCCTACTGCTCCAGGAGACTAAAATGAGCCAGCAGGATGTGCTCAAAACCTTGTTGAATGTTTGGAAAGGAAGCCTCGGAGTTGTTGGAAACGCCAAAGGCGCCTCAGGAGGGCTCTGCACAATGTGGAATGCCTCCAAAATAGACATGCTCAGTTCTGACACTTGCATGCATTGGATTCACACCAGATTTCTCCACAAAGACACGGGTTGCCAGGTAAGTGTCTTTAATATTTATGTTCCACAGCTTTTGGGGGAAAAAAAACATTGTTGGGAGTCTTTACAGGACTACCTCCAGCAAAACAATCTCACCAATATCATCCTTGGAGGAGATCTAAATGTAACTCTAGCCCAGGAAGAGAAGAGGGGCGGCTCTATAGTAAGAGATCCGGCCAGAGAATGGGTAGAGGACTTAGCCTCAGCCTGGGACCTCCTCGATATTAAACCAGTCAAAGGACGTTACACGTGGACCAATAAGAGGATTGGTCATGGGCACATCGCTGCCAGACTAGACAGATTCCTCGTACAAATCTCCCTCCTGCTGCTAGGACTCGAAGCAAAAGCCGAAATTCTGCCCCATAGCGTTTCTGATCACAAGCCAGTTCGGTTAGAGATCAAAAAATACCAAGTCAGAGGGCCCATCCCCTTCAGATTCAGCCCAAGTTGGATAAATGAAAAAGGATTCATGGATCTAGTAACAAAAATATGGGCCACCACAGTTCAAGGCTCAGCTTTTTACGTGTGGGAGGAAAAAAATAAAAGGCTAAAAATCTCTCTGAAGCTTTGGGCAAAGAGCCAACCAAGCCCAATAGCAATGCGCCTAGCAGCCCAAAGCCATCTCAAGGCCCATCAGTTGGAAATGGAACAGAAGGATATCACTTCAGCAATCTTGCAACAGGAGGACAGCCTCCAAAGGCAATGGCACAAAGCCTGCAGAGGGGAGGAAAACTACTGGAGGTAGAAGTCAAGAAGCTTATGGCTGAAAGAGGGAGACCGTAACACAGCCTACTTTCATAAACAAGCGGAAGCAAGGAAACAATATAAGGCAGTGACGGAAGTCCAAGTCCAGAACAAAACAATTGCAGATCCAGAGGGCATAAAACAAGCAGCTTATGAAGCTTTTGAGAAGCTRTACACAGAWCCAAAAGACTYAGYATTGGACCAGCAKAGGTAYCCTCTCACGRTYATTCCAAGGCTAATAARCGARGACATCAACAGCAAGCTRACAAGTGAGGTAACGCAGCAAGAGATAAAGGAGGCCCTYGATCAKATGAACCCAGACAAGGCTCYGGGACCGGACGGGTTCACTGCCAKATTYTATCAGCAGTGCTGGGAAATAATTAAAAAGGATCTAACCAAAATGATTCAGAAGTCACAGCAGGCCAGTAAGCTGGGAGGAAGCACCAACTCTTCCTTTCTGGCACTCATCCCGAAAGAAAAAGGAGCGATTTCCTTCAACCGTTTCAGACCAATCTCTTTATGCAATACAAGCTATAAAATCCTCGCCAAAGTAATAGCCAATCGTCTCAAGGCAGCTCTCCCTCTCATCATTCCTGAAAATCAAGGTGGCTTTGTCCAAGGGAGGCATATCGCTGGCAACATCATCCTGGTTCAAGAGGTGATTCACTCCAGCGTCCTAAGGAAAGAAAAAGGTATGGTGATTAAATTGGATCTCGCTAATGCTTTTGATAGAGTCAGACATAAATTTTTATTTGAAGTTATGAGGAAGTTTGGATTCGATTCACATTTTATAAGTTGGATAAAAGCCTGCATCGGGTCTCCTTGGATCGCCCCTCTGGTGAATGGGAAAGTAACTACCTTCTTCAAAGCCTCCAGGGGCCTAAGGCAAGGATGTCCTCTTTCGCCCTTGCTCTATGCAATTCAAGCATCAGTTCTCAGCTACCAGTTGGAAAACTCCCAAATTCACAAAGATCTTCATGGCCTAAGAATAGCACAAGGGGTGAAAGACATCAACCATGCACAATTCGTGGATGATACGCTGCTGCTGGGAGGAGAAATCCCAATAATAGAAAAAAAGATCAAGGAAGAACTGGACGCCTATGCAGCAGCCTCTGGCAGTGAAATAAATCAGACTAAGAGTAACATTTATGGTTGGAACATCACCCCAAATGAAATGCTGAGAATAACAAGAGTTCTAGGGATGGAGGGGCATACAAATTGGGAGGCCTTTAAGTACCTGGGAGTTCCTATCTTTAAGTCTGCCCCTAGAGCCTCCCACTGGAACCATCTTGCAGAAAAACTCAAGAATAAATTTACTTCTTGGGAGGCAAATTGGCTAAACTTAGTAGGGAAGGCAGTCCTGATAAAGGTTGTGGTGTCTAGTATCCCTATCTACCAATGCCCGCTACTGTTAGCACCGGCCACAGTCATCCAAAATTTTGAGGTTTTTCAGAGACGATTATTGTGGGAAGGAGGAAGGAAAGAAAAGAAAAAGCTACACTTGATTAGCTGGGAAAAAACCACAAAGCCCTTCATGGAAGGAGGTCTTAATTTTAAAAAAACAAGGATTCAAAATCTGGCCTTAGGGGCAAAGCTTCTCTGGAAAATGATCACTGGAAAAACCACTTGGAGTAAACGCGCCCTCTGGAGGAAATACTTTCGAGGGTCTCGGGACAGAATATTAGAACTCCCATGTAAGGAATTGAAAATCTCTCCTATATTTGCGCTATGCAAAAAGGCGCTCCCTCACTTCACCCCTCATCTAACCTGGGTGCCGAAAAATGGTAGGAAAATAAGAATCTGGACAGACTCAATAATGGGCGACCCAATGCTAGATCAGTGTCAGGATCTACAGGGCCTCAAAAGATGGATGGACAGTCAAAACATTTTAATGCTCTTAGACATTTCAGTATGGGGAGAAGAAAGGCCTCACCTCTGGCAAGGGTGGGAAGTCCCAAACAGACCAGCAACTCTAGATAGTCAGTGGGATGTTCTTAAGAAGTGTCTTCAAGGGAAACCCCCTCTAAAAAAGATAGGTAAATATGAAAGAGCATGGGGAAGGAATGCCCGGACTTACACCACAGCAAAGGGCTACCTTCTCTTCAACACCGTCCCCACTGCTATGCCTAATCCGACACTTTGGAAAGCAATCTGGAATCTTCGCTCCCTCCCAAAAATCGACCTCTTCATTTAGACCCTGGCACACAAGAGCATCCAAACAGGGGAGAACCTCAGACGAAGGGGCTGGGAAGGACCCTTTAGGTTCCCTCTCTGCCTCCATGAGGAAGAAACAACTGACCATCTTCTCTTAAACTGCAGCTATTCAAAAGAAGTCTGGATGAAGGTAACAGGATCCCAACCAGCAGTCAATTTTCCACCTGATGTGATAAGTCTCCTCCTCCAATGGGAATCCTTGTTCCCCTTTGCTGTCAAGAGAAGAAACCAAGCTCTCTTGATATGGGGATTGCTACCAAATTTTTTCCTATGGAATCTCTGGTTAGAGAGGAATCACAGAATCTTCAGAGAAAGTCAATTGAGTGAAGTGAGAATCATCACTAGAATTCAAGCTCTGATGGGAGAATCAGCTACTCACCTTTGCTCCATAGTAAAGCTACACAAGATGGACGAAGAAGAGGGGCGTTGGATAGGCCAGTTCAATATACAAGGATTAGAGAGAAAAAAGGGAAGTGATCCAATCCAAGAAGGCTGGGAGATCAGAAAAAGAGAAAATGAATTTGCAAGGTGGAAAAGTAATATAAAAACGCCTATCCTCTTCTTTGATGGGGCCTCGAAGGGAAATCTAGGCCAAGCTGGAGGAGAGGGCATCATTGAAAATCCCAAAGAGGACATAGCAACGCAATTTGCTATCGGACTAGGCATAGAATCCAATAACAGAGCTGAGGCATTGGCTCTCTGGCAAGGTCTGCACCAGGCAATTAAACTCAGAATCCAGGATTTGACAATCATAGGTGATTCCAGAATAATTATACAGGCCATGATCAAACACTCCTCAACCCAAAGTACTAATCTTAACAATCTTCTTGATAAAATTCGCCTCCTCTTAAGTAATTTTAACTCTTATCAATTCTTTCACATGTTAAGGGATCTCAACCGAATGGCTGATAAGGAAGCCAACAAAGGCGTGTTATTGGAGGCAGGGGTACTGTCAGTCAATGGAGTTATGAATAATGTGGAAATCACATGAACCCACGCTGTCCTCTTGCACTCTCCCAAATGCAAGATCGCGCAGTAGCAGGGGATTCGGGTGAATCTCAAAGGCAGAGAGGGACAGAAGTTTTGGTTGGACGGAAGAGTTGGCTCAGTACCATGAGGAATGGTGCTCTAGATCTTGTGGAGACAAGAGATCCATGCGACCCTGGCTAGAATCCAAAGGTAATAATGAGAACACGCGAAAAAGAAATAAAGGGCGACCGCTACCCTCTCATTCCTACTCAAGCAAAGATCTGCAAGCCGCTTAGAAATCTAGAGAGTGTGAAGCACCAGAGTAAGCAGGGCAGGACGTGTGAGGTTAGAGATCAGAGGGAGATGGTGTCTTATTCAAAAGGGAAGCTGAGCACAGAGGAGCGTCTGAAAGAAATGGATAAAGCTCTGGCGAATTTGCAGCAGCTACTCCAGAATCAATTGGATTTATTAGAGAACTTGGACGTGGAGGTTGGACGCAGGCTGGAACAACTCGAAGTTGATATCACCATGACCAAAATTGGCTTCGCGGAGGAGCTGGACAAACTCCATAAAGAGCTGAAAATCCCACAGCAAGAATTTGATGAAAGGATGGAACAGTTGGAAGCCAAGATGGCTCAGCTGAATAGCAACTGGAACCAGGATTCCAAGAAGTAATCTCTCTTTGTAAAGTAATTGTTAGCAGGATCTACCAACATTCTGGCATTTTGTATTGTAGCCAATGCTTTAAATAAGCAGTATGTTAAGCAGCATGGGAGCTAGATTAGTTCATAGTTACATCTTCAAAGTAGATTGGTATCAGGAATTAGGCCCGAAGGAATTCGGGGCCATTTTGTAACTGAATCTGTGGCATTGCCACCCCCCTAATATAATCTATAACCGTTTCCGTAAAAAAAAAAAATGTTGCAATGTGACTAAACCCAGCATATCCCTACATGAACATTGCAATGTGACTCCCATGACCAAGCCTTACTATGTGACGAACATTTCCCTTTGTCACATTGTGATGAACATTTCCCTTTGTCACATTGTGACGAACATTTCCCTATGTTACGATGTGTTGAACATTTCCCTACGTTGCGATGTGTTGAATATTTCCAACCGTCGCTATGTGACGAACATAGCCCAATGTTGCACTTTCACTATCATGTACCTACGTTGCAATGTGATAAACATAAATTGGTTATGTCATGATCATTTTCCAACATTGGAATGTGATGAACATTTCCAAACATCAAAATGTGTCAAACATTGGTCAATGTCGCAATGTGACTATCATATCTGAACG
This sequence comes from Picea engelmannii, assembly GCA_009831015.1. NCBI lineage: Eukaryota > Viridiplantae > Streptophyta > Pinopsida > Pinales > Pinaceae > Picea > Picea engelmannii. Next base: position 238,621 of record ML806935.1, on the reverse strand, counting down.
TTGAAATGTGGCAAACATTTTCCAACATCGAAATCTAACGAACATTTCCCAATGTCAGAATGTGTCAAACATTAGCCAATGTCGCAATGTAACTACCATGTTTTGAACATCATAATGTGGTGAACATATCCAAACGTTGAAATGTGAGGAACATTCCCCAACGTCACAATGTCACAATGTGGCATACAAAACCCTTTGTCGCATTATGGCGTACAAAACCCAACATCACATTGTGATGTACAAAACCTAACATCATATTGTGACATACAAACTCAATGTTACATCGTGACAAACATATCCCAATGTCAAAATGTGACAAACATAACCCAATGTCACAACATTTCAAACATAGCCCAACATCTTATGTAAAAAACCCATTGTCACAATGCGATGTACAAAATCCTTCATCACAATGTGGCATACAAAACCGAACATCTTAATGTGATGAGCATAATCGAACTTTGCAATATGACATAAAAAAAACAACGTCATAATGTGATGTGAAAAATGCAACATCGCAATATGATAAACATTGAGACAAACATCATTCGACATTGCCCAATATCACAATGAGATGAACAAAACATGTTGTCTCAATCCGATGAACAAAACTTGATCAACATTGCAATGCAACATTTCCATAGTAAACCATGGTTAAACATAATTAACATGGTTTACCATAATCATCTCCACTTGATCTACCAAGGTCAACCATGGTCATGTTCAACCATAGTCAACCCCGATCAACCATAGTCAACCATAGTCAACAATGGTCAAGGTAAACCATGATCAATCATATTCAACCTTGGTCCATATCAAGGTTAACCATGATTAACCATAGTCAACCATGGTCAAGGTCAACCATAGTCATCATCATGGTTAACTATAGTCAACCATAGTGAAGGCAATGGTCATGGTCAATTATAGTGCAAGATACCAGATATATAAAATATGCAGAACATAAATATAATGCTAGAAATGGCAGAATAACAGTAAAATATCCAGCATAATCTTCACAATACACAGAAATGATACTCGAAATAGCAATAGAAAAGCACTTAGATTCAGAAAGCGATGTTCACAGGCCTCTTCGAGGGGGCAACCTCCAGTCGAGCAACGCTCTGTTACAATAATCTCCAAGCTAGGGTTCTCATACCCTCGCCTCTTATTTATACTAAATATGTCTATTAAGAGAAGCATCTAGAGGAAGATCCTTC
>ML806935.1:204336-232000 GCA_009831015.1 Picea engelmannii | reverse complement strand
TAATGGTCTTGGCCAACCATGGTCAACTATGGCCAACAAATGTCAAACATGGTTAACCATTATCATCCATTTCCAAACATAGTCAACCTTGGTCATGGTCAACAAAGGTAAACCACAGTCAACCATGTTCTTGGTCATGCTCATGTTCAACCATGGACAACTTTGATCAAACATAATTAACCATGGTGTACATCAACCATAGTCAACTATGGTCATGGTCATGCTCAACCATGGTCAACCATAGTCAAACATACTAAACTAAAGACAACCAAGGTCTACCAAAGTTAACCATGGTCATGGTCACTAGTGTCATGGTCAACCATACTTAACCATGTTCATTGTCAACTAAGGTCAACCATATTCAACCATGTTTCTGGTCATGGATAACCATGGTCTATAATGATCAAGCATAGTGATGGGCATGGTCATTTTTGGTCAACCATAGTCATGGTAATGGTCAATTGGGGATAACTATGGTCATGCTCATGGTCAACCACAGTCAACCATGGTTATGCACATGGTCAACCATAGCCAATCATAATCTTGGCCAACCATAGTCAATCACAGTTAACCATGGTCATGGTCAACGTGGTCATCCATTAATACATTATTACATTTGTTAGACTCACTAATTTAAATAAGTGTGAAGTGCATTTTTCATTGATATGATACATGTATAACTACATGATATTTGACGTTTGGATTTATCTTCCAAGACGTCTCTTGGGCTCCCAAGATTGTTCCTATAACTTGACTATTCACATTATGTCAAGTTTGTAACCCTAACAGATTATGTTTCCAACATTCCCCCCCTTAAGATGAAAGGGTGTATGTAAGTCGAAGGAGAGAGTTGAAATCGTGAAGTTTGAAGCTAAAATATCGAAGTGGACAATTGTTAATGGTTGAATGTCATCTCTGAATCTGGTGGTTTTGGGTGACCACAAACCAAATAACTAGCAAAAGTTGATCTCTTCTACGAAATGACAGTGGTGGTTTAAGGAATACCACAAACCAATCTGGTGGTTTATGGATGACTACAAACTTTGGAAATTGTCTCTAGGGCTCAATGGTTCCCGAAACATTTCCTAAGTTAGCTAGAAGCTAGAAGTTTATGTATTTTTCTAATTGGAAGTGCTCTCGAATGTCGTTTTAAAGATGACCATAAATTGTTTTGTAACAAAAGTTGAAAATCCTCTTCCAAGTGGAGGTTTAAGGAAAACCATAAACCGTTTTTTGGCAGAAGTTATAAGTCTTCTACTAAGTGGTGTTTAAGGAAAACCACAAACCAAATCACGTTCACTTGTTACTACTTGACTGATAAGACTTCGAAACTGGAAGCCTAACTGTCAATCATTGATGTTTTCCCCCCCTGTCAGGTACTAAGTGAGAAGATACAAATCCTTCCACTACAAGATGTGTCAATACTCGAGAATGAATTCTACGGTATGACTCAGACATCTTCTTGACTATTGATGACCATTGTCAATAAGTCATCCACCCACAGTGGTTCTTTACTCTTGAAATTTTCTTGATGTTAGAACATTTGTTTGAAGGATGATTGTTCTTTCCACAATGCTCGCAGGGATGAATATCAAAACACTAATCTTTCATGTGGCCAACTTGCTGACAATGTTGGCATATTGGAATCTTCTCTTGAATTGGAGCAGGTGACTATGAACTTTCTTGGTGCAGTCATGCACTCTAGAACTGGATCAATTTGGTATAATCTGGAATATGCATGGTCACTTCCTTTTCATATTGGATACCAGTTTTGTGCCTATTTTTCATGATTTATTCCCAAGGTCTAATGATTGACTTAGAAAGACAAGGTTGAACTTCATCTGCATTCAAATCTAAAGTTGGTTCACTGAGTTTCTTCTATACTGGTTGTTGATCTTGATAATCATCATCGTCATCTTTGAAAAGATAATTTCTTTGAACAAAGACTAGTTCATAATGATTATTCTTTTGTTGTATTTCTTCTTGTTGGAGTTGTGATTCAAGTTGTAGAAATTCGATTTTGTTCTGCGAATCTTGTAAACAAATTAGAATATCAATGAGAGTTGTTATGTCAGTTTTGATTGTATTACTAGCAGAAGAGAGTACTAGAGTGTTCAATAACTCTAATAGCTCATCAATCCGAGCCATATAGACAGACTTATACCTCAATGGTTTCTTGCAACTCCATCCAGACTTTAAAATGAAAACTCAACAAATGAGAGTGTTGGCTTCTACCAAAACAATTTCTCCATCAATTGTCAGGAGTAGATCCAATATCCAAAATCCAATCCTATCATATCCGAAGGTGAAATCAACCATGGATAACACTCAAGATTTCATGAGAGATGTGAAATGTGTCGTATTAAAGGAGTCTTCTTTGAGCATATATGAGGTGACTACAACAAGAAAACCAGTGGAAAATGAGAGATACACAAGCCCAAGGATGGTAATGTAGTCAAGGGCGCTTCATCTCTGAGTTTAATGTTAAGATTGTTGTGCTTTTCATGGGCGATTCAAGCAGGTAAAGTGTGGTTTTATGGTACTAAAACAAGTCAATCCCTCACATACAAGTTATGACTTGGAGATGTGCTTCTACAGGCCAAATTTAATCAATTAGGTTGACATTCGAATACCTTGATAACGAGGAAGACACAATGATTCTCGGGAAGACGAAATCGGTAGATGCCTCGTACGGATATGGATGTTGGAAATGATCTGGCATCTCCATTGACAAGAGGCACGGATCAAAACCGAAATCAGGTTTGGACGCAATGAAGCATCGCTCATCCATCAAAATGGGTTGCTAGAAGCTCTTCACAGTAGGCTTTTGCGCGGACTCCACCCAAGACATGATGTTTGAAGTTTCGATTCCTTTCAAGAAACATCTTGGACTCACATTTTTATAACTTGACTATTTATACTTAGTCAAGTTCTTAATTCAAAGGGATTATGATGATGATTAACGTCCACTAAAACTTAATTGGTCTATCGGACCTTAAGAAGGTAAGTGATTACTTGTGATTCTTTATAATTTTGTTTCTGTGCTCGAAAAGCATTAAGAGAAGCTTTCCAAGATCACCATACTTTTGTTGAGTTAAAAGGTTAAGAAGGTTAGTAGTATGATCAATATTTTGAAAATAAGATCTAATATGGGTATATTTTCAACAAATTAATTATATTAATGATCATTTATAAGTATTATTATTAATGTATTATTACTTTATTAATTTACTTAAGATTAACATTTTAATACTTTAATATTGTATTAATATATTAATAAAATAACTAATACTTTAAAAGATTAATGTAATAATGTATTATTAATACATCAATACTTTAATTTAATGTATTAATATTTTATTAATGTATTAATTAATTAATTATTACATTAATATTTTATTTATTGTCAAGTATATACTGATGTCATTTTGGTCATTTTTTGTCATATCATAATCATGGTCATGGTTAATTGAAGTTAATTATGTTTATGGTCGTGATTAACCATAATCATGTTCATAGTTAACGATAGTTAATCGTAATTTCAACCATAACCAATCATACTCTTGATCAACCATAATCAATCATAATTAACTTAATTAATACATTAATTATATTAATAAATATATGTAAGTATTATTGTTAATATATTAATATTTTATTAATTTATTACTTTATTAATACATTTTGTATTATTAATATATTAATAATGTATTAATATTTTATTAATTAATTTATACCATTACAATAATATTTTAATTTATATAGAATAGAGAAGAAAGACGTAAGATAGGAGTGAGGTGTTGGTAATGAGGGACGACCAAAGAGGTGGAAAGGCTTAAGCTTGAGGGACACACAAGTGCATAATTTACAAGTGTGTTATATGTGGATATGGTATTAGAAATATAATTTTTGAATTCAACTCATCAAGGAAAGGGATGTAGTTTTATGTTGTTTGAGAAATTTTAAAGGTGTTGGGTTGAATTTTAATTATTTTTTATTTTAAATTTTATAAATATTTTTTTAATTGTTTGTATATAAAAAATTTAAATATTTTTTTTTATTTGTTAAAATTTAATAAATAAAAAATTATAAATTTGAGATTATTAAAATTACAAATTACATTTATATCAATTCCGCGTTGACCACCTTGTGAACGTCCGTGTTGAAATGTAAAGTTGTAGCATTTTTTTTTTAAAAAAAACCCACATTGACATTTTGGAAGTAGAGTGTGGTAAGTTGAGAGTTTTAGTGGCTTTACAAAGGATGGAGAATTTCTCATTGACATCTAACAATCAAGGAATCCAAAGCTTTAATCACCTAGGGGATATTGAAACAAAGATTGTTTTTCAAAACCAAATTCCAATAGATATAGAAGGAGCAAAACCAAGTCTAAGCTACCAATGCACCATGGAGGAGCATGAAGAGCACGAAGACCGGGGCAACATGCAGGTTTAATACATTATGCATGTTTTTTAGATTTAGATGTATTTTGGAACAGTTTTATAGGCAAGTAGGAACACTTAGAATACTACTTTGATGTATTTTTGGGAAAATAATTCAAAATATAATCTATAAGAGAAGCTTTATAACATTATATGTACTCGTTGGAAAAGAATAATTTTATATATCCATACAAGGTTACCATAAAAAAAAACTGTATACATTCTAATATACAATAATATGTGTTATTTTATTTACAATTTAAAAAATAAACCCCATAAAAACTATCCACATTCTAACAATTCTAATCTACAATAATATGTAATATTTTATTTAAAAGTTAAACATTTATTTCATAAGAAGATGATGATGATGATGATGATGATGATGATGATGATGATGATGATGATGATGATGATGATGATGATGATGATGATGATGATGATGATGATGATGATGATGATGATGATGATGATGATGATGATGATGATGAATCGAACCTTAAGAGGGTAAGGGATTAATTGCAATTCTTTATAATTTTGTTTATGTGCTCGAAAAGCATTAAGAGAAGCTTTTCAAAACCACCATAGTTTTGTTGAGTTAAGAGTTTAAGAAGGTTGGTAGTGCACGGCAAATATTTTGAAATTGAGATCTAATCTAGGTACAGGCTAGACAATCTAAGAGAAAATGGTTTTCATGTACATCTTTAACCTTGTTAGTGTCACAAAGGAGACACACTTTTTCATTCCATGGAGTTTCAGGAATTGACCAACGCCCAATTTCACTATGGATCTTGTGAGAATTTGTTCGTATCTTAGCAATGCTTATTTTTTCCTTTACACTTGTCAAAACAAAGAGATAATTTTGATCTTCCAAATTAGGGTTGATTACATCCTTATAATACCTTAATTTTCTTTTTTCCTCTAACTCTTTGTCACACCAGTTTTTTTGTAGTATACCTGGAACAGTTATCAAAAAAATAAAATATACTATGCAAGTAACGAGAACATCAAATATAGAGCATAAATATAATATTGATACAAAAGAAAGGTCAGTTCACTTGCCTCTTCGAGGGGGAAACCTCCAAATGACCATAGCTCTCTTAAAATAATCCTCAACAACTTACAATGGAGAGATGCATTCTTTAAATATTGTTCACAACCAAAAATACCACGGGCCAATACCATGGTTGATCCCTAACTAATTTATAGCACTCCACTAACCAACCTTCTAACTACTTGTGGTCTCATTAATGAGGGTTGACCACTTATTACAATGACAACTAACTAATGGCTAACTAAAAGGGGTTAGGGGTGAATCCTAACATGCCCTCCCCCTTCAAAAGTAGCCTTGTCCTCAAGGTTGAAGATGTGGAAATTGTTGCAGGATGGAGGCTAGTTCCCAAGTTGTGTCCTATGGAGATGTGTTCTTCCATTTGATCAACACTTCTTTGATAGTTTGACCATGCAGGTGATGCTCTTGCATGCTGAGGACATATTTGAGTTGCAACCAAATGGAGCCTTCTTTATCAAGTTCGGGTGGAATGGTTTGAACCCGACAATTCTGACCCACCACTTTCTTCAAACATGAAACATGGAACACCGGGTATATTTTGGAGGCAACTGGAAGTGCAAGTTTGTAGGAAACTGGACTAATGTGTTTGCGAATCCGATAATGACCATAAAATTTGGGTGCCAAATTTTGGTGGCCTTGAGCTTTGAGTGATGTTTGCTTCTAAGGTTGGAGTATGAGAAACACCTAATCACCTTCTTGGAAAACCCTTTTGAAGCATTGTTGGTCAGCTTGTTGCTTCATACGATTTTGGGCCATGTGGAGTTTTTCCTTTAAAGTCGTCAGGGTAACTACCCTACCTTGCAACAACTTGTCAAGAACCTAGACCTTTGATGTGCCCGGAAGATATGAAGTTACTGTATGGGGTTGTTGGCCATACACCATTTCATATGGTGTCATTTTGGTGGTTGTATGATAAGAAGTGTTGTACCACCATTCTGTTATTGGTAACCATTGCACCCACTGATGTTGTTGGTCGAAAAAAAACAATGCAAGTAAGTTTCCAAAAACTTATTGACCACTTCAGTTTGGCCATCTATCTTTGGGTGGTATGTTGTGCTCATGTTCAATTGTGTGCCCTGTAATTTGAACAATTCCTACCAAAAGGTGTTGGTGAAGGTCGGGTCACGGTCAGATATAATGGATGTTGGCATGTCATGCATCTTGAAAATATGATCAATGAAAACTTGTGCAACTAGGGTTGGCGTAAAAGGGTGTGGTAAGGCACAAAAATGTGCATACATGGAGAGGCGGTCAACCACTACCATTATCACTTATTTTTTACCCGCTTTGGGAAGGCCCACTATAAAGTCCATGGCGATGTTAGTCCAAATAGAAGCTAGAATGGGTAACGGTCGGAGGGCTCCTGGGATCTTGACAGTGTCCCCTTTATGGCATTGAAAAATATCACATTCAGTGAAAAAGGTGAGGATATCCTTCTTCATACCTTCCAAAAAAAAATAGTGGCGAGCACAAGCATAGGTCTTTTGGAAGCCTGAGTGACCCACGAGAGAAGAACAATGCAACTCATTTAATATCTAGGGCTTGAGTGTTGAATCTAGAGATAGAACCAAGTGATCCTTATATCTTAGTACATTGGCTTTCCAAGTATAGTCGGTGGGAGGGATAGTGTCATCTTGAAGGCGCTGAAATATCTGTGAGATTGTGGGATGGGCGAACCATTCACGTCGAACTTCATCAATCCAATGGGGGATTGGTAATGATAGAGAAAAGAGGGAACCTTCATCTTCATATTTTCTGGACAATGCATCTGCCACTACATTGTCTTTTCCTTTCTTATAGATGATCTTGTAATCATAGCCCAACATTTTGGACAACCACTTATTTTGTTATGGAGATGACAACATATGCTCGAGGAAATACTTGAGACTATGGTGATCAGTTTTAATATGAAATCAATGCCCCAATAGATATGTTTGCCAAGTGTGCACAACATGGAGAATGGCCATCATTTCCTTTTCATATGTATATTTTCCCAAATTCCAACCACTCAAATCCTAGCTAGTGAAAGCAAGAGGTCGATTGTCTTGGGTGAGAACTGCACCAATACCAGTTCCTGAAGCAATTGATTTGACCACAAATTTTTTGTTGAAATCAGTGACTGCTAAGATGGGGATAGTACACATGGCCTACTCCAAATACAAGAAGGTTTGTTCAGCTGTAGGGGTCCACTAAAATGCATTCTTCTTAAGAAGGTATGCCAATGGCCTGGCAATTTTGCCATAATGATGGACAAATTTCATGTAATATCCTGTGAGGCCAAGGAAACCTCAGAGGATTTTCAAGGTATTAAGACATGGCCAATCCTACATGTCTTGAATCTTGTGTGGGTCCACGCGTACTCAATCATGACCGACATTGTGTCCCAAGTATTTGACCTCACTTGCCCCAAAAGAACACTTGGACTTATTAACAAACAACCGATGGTCCCGTAACAATTGGAGTAGTTTGTCCACATGTTGAAGATGTGACTCCTAAGTGTGGTTGTAAATAAGAATGTCATCAAAGAAAACTAGAACAAACATCCAAAGGTGGGGTTTCAAGAGTTTATTCATGAGACTTTGGAAGGTATATGGAGCATTGCAAAGCCCAAAAGGCATTACGAAGAACTCATAATGACCTTCATGAATTATGAAAGTGGTCTACAAAATATTTGCTTCCTTCATCCTAATCTGGTGATAACCGGAGTGAAAATCCAATTTAGTAAAGAAAAAATCACCATGGAGCTCATCCAACAGATCATCAATGACAGGAATGGGAAACTTATCCTTAATGGTCAATTTATTAAGGGCGCAAAAATCTGGACACATGCGCCAAGAACATTCCTTCTTTAGGACCATTACAATAGGGGAGGAGTATGCATTGGTACTTGGGCGAATTACCTCGACTTCCAATAATTTATGCACTATTTTTTCTATTTCATTCTTTTTAGAAAAGGGGTACCTATAGGGGCGTACATTGGGGGGTTGACTGCCAGGAAGCAGAGGAATGTTGTGATCATGCTCAACCCGGGATGGGGGTAATTCTGTGTGTGTCTCAAAGACCCGGTGTTTCTTGTCTAGGATGAGTTGCAGGTCGGGATGGATTGTGGGGGAGGGTGGTTCTTGTACCTAGATGGAATTAAATTGGGCAATCACCCCATGATGACCTTTCTTCAAGAGTTTCTCCATTCTGTGAGAGCTAATAAATTTTGGGGACCCAGCATGCAAGCCATGGAGGGTATAGATGTGAGCCTCTTGAGTAAATTTCATATATAATTCCTGATAATCCATGGTAATCGGTCCCAAAGTGTGCAACCATTCAACACCCAAGACAATATCACAACCACCTATTACAATGGAAAACATGTGATTTTCCAGGGTATAATCGCCCATTTGCAGTTTGACATTCTCACAGAGGCCCCCACATTTCATTGTACCACCATTAGTTATGAGAATTTGAAAATTTGAAACTGGCCGAATAAAAAAATTGGCATCCTCGGTGACTCTGCAATGAATAAAATTATGGGTGTTTTCTCTATCAATCAACACTATTATCGGTCATTGTTTGATATAGCCTTTGATATTTAATGTTTGTGGAGCAGAAAAACCAGCAAGAGCATGGAGAGAGATGAAAGGTTCATTTGGTTCCACAAGAGGTGCAAAGATGTTCGAGAGGGGCGAAGTGGGCTCAATATCCTCATAATTTGGGGCCTCATATGACATTCAGTCCTCTGACCCATAAATATGGAAGAACTTATGTTCACGAAATTTATGTCCTAGCGCATATGTGTCATCACAGTAATAACAAATCCCTTGTTTCCTACGTTCTTCCATTTTTGTTGGAGACACCTTTTGAACCTTTAAGGTTTGAGTGGGAGAAGTTGTAGCCCCTAGACGAGGATAGTTGAGAACTGAAGAATGAAGGAGTTGTGCTTGAAGAATGTTCTCATCTTCCAATTCTAAGGTGTAAACTTGCAACCAAGTAATAGGATTATGCATGCAAACATGAGCATGAATTGCCTCCTTTGAGCCATTGATGAAACATTCAAGATAGAATTCATCAGATAAGCCCTCGATTTTGATAGGAAATTGTTCAAATGTTGCAATGAAATCGGTGACCAATCCTGTTTGTTTAAGCTTGGTGAGGCACCCCAAATAATGAGATTATGATCAAAACGTGCACAAACAGCTTTGGTGAACATGTTCCAAGTGGGATGTCTTAGATAGCATTTCTTATGCCACAGCCACCATTTCCAACATTCTTGATCTAAGTACAAAACGTCGACATTGATTTTAGTATCATCATCCTGAATATTATGGAGGGATAAGTAGTGTTCCAGTTGGGAGACCCACCCAGCTAGGTCAGATCCATTAAATTTATGCATCTCCACCTTTGGAAGCTTATTCCAAGAGTTTGGAGAACCACAAGGAGAGTGGGAATTATGAGTACTCTCATAATGAGAAGAATGAAGGACTTTAGAGTGGTACTCATGTTTCTTACCCTTGTCAAGCAATATTAGGTTTTGGGTAAGGGATTCCAGGTTGGTCTTGATGGTATCCATGTCTGGAAAATGCTTCTTGAGTCGGTTAAGGTCCCCCAAGGTTTGTTTGATCTTGGAGACATCGTCATATAGTTTTTTTACCTTAGTGTCCCACTCATCAGCAGTATGAGAGCGGGTGGTAGGGCACATTGTGATGGGATAAGTTGAAAATAAGGGTGTCGGGAAGGAGATCGAGTCCACAAAAGGCTTAAAATTGATAGGGATCATTGTGATCAGGGTGAAAAGAGGAAGTCAGTGGGATAGATCGTAAACAAGGGGGTAAGGGGGTCGAGTCCAGAAATAAGATGAAAAATGATATGTATCACTACGATCAGGGATAAAAGAGGAATTCAATGGGATAGGTCTCAAATAAGGGTGTTGTCTTTTCTTTTCTGTTTTTTATAACTCCTGCAGAGTTATACTCTGATATGAATAATTTTGCAATGTCAGGTTGTCCAAATTCTTAACACGAAGAAAGATGTAGGAATTTCGCAACCAGAATGCAAGAGGATAGGTTGTGTTGCAATGGATCATGTATGTGTTCTTTCTGCATTGTTCTTTTTATGTTTTTGCGTCTTCCCAAGGGTTACGATTTGTTTCAGGGTACCTAGAGACAAGGGTTTTCCCTGTGATATATCTCTCTGATATACGTGTGGGGTCAACAGTAGTACTCATCCCAATATATTAGGGCATCAACTAAGGAGGCTTGACCATACCCTTAGTCGTACTACTTAATTTCCTAGGTACTAGAGAGTATATTCTCAAGTGTTGTTCTCGATGACACTAAAGCAGTCAGGCGACCGATTGGTTGAGCTAGGCGGGTTCCAAGATGCCTAGGACTGTCTTATGTGCTACCACTCGAAGGGGTACCAACAGGGGTTACAAGGGTGGCCAATAGATGTGTGCTTAAGTACCATTTGTATTTCATGCGTGTATGTTTCCCCAATCATGTATTTGTGTGATAAACGACATATCTTTGTGGTTTTATCAACATCGGAACACGTCGCTACCCTAGAAAAAAAATCACCCACACTTCCTACCCAGGAAAGTGCTTTGATACCACTTGTAGTATACCTGGAAAAGTTATCAGAACAAGAAAATATATTGTGCAAGTAACATGAACATCAAATATAGAGAAGAAATATAATATTGATACCATAGAAAGCTTAGTTCACTTGCCTCTTCGAGGGGGTAACCTCCAAATGAGCAGAACTCTCTTACAATAATCCTCAAGAACTTACAATGGAGAGATGCATTCTTTAAATACTATTCACAACCAAAACTACCATGGGCCAATACCATGGTTGATCTGTAACTAATTTATAACACTCCACTAACCAACCTTCTAACTACTTGTGGTCCTGATAATGAGGGTTGACCACTTATTACAATGACAACTAATTAATGACTAACTAAGAGGGATTAGGGATGGATCCTAACATTTTCTCCTTAAATTTTGATTTAATGATATTTTTAATAGTATCCTTATTCTGCAAAATAATCTCTTCCATGACTCCCCAATGGCATAGCCAAGACTGGGCATCTTTATGCCATCCTTGCTTGAGTTAAAGGTGGTTACAACTGGATTTTGAAGCAATTTTAGGAATCCTCTGGTCTTCCATGTTGTTTAACGTGTTCTTATAAATTAGGTATCTAGTCATAGTTGTGCTCTCAATGGGGGAAAGGCTTGCCTCTAAGAGGAGGATGGGATAGGGCGTATTTCCTTTAATTTTGACATTATAGGTTATAAAATTATTTTGGATTTTCTCCATCTTTCTCCAGGATTCACGAGAGATACTGCATCCCCAGACTTCGCATCCATATAGAATAACAGGTGTAACAAGAGTCTCAAAGAGGATTTTCTTCTTATCCTATATCCAAAGATCAGTTGATTGACAATTGTTTTCAAGCCCAAAATAAGCTTTACATTCCCCAATAATCATTTTCTCAATGCTATAATTCTAGTTGAGCTTGTGGTGAATATTGATTCCAAGATATTAGTATGAAGTCACTTCCACCAAGTTTTTTTTATCATATATGAAGGTATCATAAGTGATCTTATTGGATTTAATGATCATGACCTTAGTCTTGTCAATCTTAATAGTCATACCCGTATTGGAGCAAAAATCCTTGAGGATTCTCAGCTTCTTTCCAATATCGTGGGGACTCCTCGCTATAAGAGCAATATCTTCGGCATAAAGAAGAAGATTGATGACTATACTAGTGAGAGTAGGGCCGACACAACCTACTTCTTCCAAGCAATCTTCTAACTTGTCAATGTATATGCCAAAAAGGGTAGGGGATAAGGGGCATCCTTACTTGACTCCAATATTGCAATTAATCTCTTTCGACCAACCCTCAGTGCTCTTAAACTTGGCAATAACATTCTCATGTAGCCTTATTGCAACATCCCTAAAATCGAAAGGTCTGTTAATCTCTTCCAGCCTATCCTAAAGGTTTTTCCAGGGAACCGTATCAATTTTTTTCTAAAGTCAACAAAACAACAAAAAAGGTTGGTTTTAGAATTTTGGAAATCCTTTACAATGATCTTAAAGGTAAAAAGATGTTCCACAGTTGAATGATATCTCCTAAAATCATCATGGCCTTTGGCTCTTTTACTATGACTTTCTAGCCAAAGACTAATCTTCTTTTCCAAAATAATTCCATAAAGCTTGGCAAAAAATAATGGTCTTATAATTAGAGAGAATGTTTCTATCCTCATTTTTAAAGATAGGAACAATGAGGCATTGCATCCAAGGTTTAGGGAAGCCCTGCTTGACTGCTAAATTGAAGATCTTGTGTATGTGAGGGATGAGGATAGGCCCTCCAATTTTAAAAATTGCAGCTTGGTAGCCTTCAATGTCCTTATCTTTCCCATTTGCAAGTCGCTTAACCCTAAACTTTGTCATCCAAAGAAAAAACTTCATCCTCTGTAGGGACAATAGGAATGGTTTCCATAGAAGTAGGGAACTCGTAAAGACTTTTAAGGTAGGAATTACAGTCCCTTAAGGGAATCATATTATTTTCTTTAGTATTTTGGATTAGAATTTCCCTCCATAACTTCTTAGGATCAAGCTTAGATAGTTTTGAAAGTTGTTCTTGCCTTTTATTGATATAGTACTTTTTTTTTCCTTTTAATTGGAGATGTGTACGCATTGATCTTATCAAGTTTTAAGGACTCGTTAGAAGCATCTCTAATGGATTTCCTAGCAATCCCACATTCTTTATCCTATCAAGGGTTGGTTTTTCTATTATTATTTTTACACGACACCTCGAAAGAGAACTTGTTAATAGAAGTGGAAAGGGAAATTGTAAAATTATGATAGAGGTCTTCAATGTTGTCATTATAAGTTAGGAGATGTAATTCACAATTTAAATCCTTTAAGAAAAGATCAACTTTGATTTTTTCAAAGATAACTTGTCTTTGATTATTATAATTCTCTTCAGTGGCACTCTTATGCAAGGCAAAGTTTAGAGTTAGGGTTAAAGGTTTGTGATCAAAGTCGGGTTCATGGTCATTTAAAAGGTCAAAAATTATTATTTGGTTGGAAACGGGGATATCACATATCACATCATCTACGATACTTTTACCTAGTCCATGAATACAAGTCATCTGGTTGGAGTTTGGACACTTCATTTTTCCATTGCAAATTATTAGGTCTTGAGAGTTGCAGAGATTGACTAGATCAGTACCAAATAAATTCTCAATTGGTCTTCAAAGTTTCTTTTGTAGCTATTAGCTAAAACAAATTCCTCGTCTATCCATAAAGGATTAGGGTTGAAATCATTGCTTAAAAGAGTAGCTTGGTTAGTTGTAGTCCTAGCATTAAAGTCACCTAATAGGAGGATATTACCTTCTTTTTTCAAACTATAAATATCTTGTTCTAAATTTTTATAGGGACAATTTCTATCTAGATTGTTTTTCTTATAAAAAGTAGAATTAATAGGGGTAAAATAGAAAATTGCTATATACATCTTCTTAGCATTGATGTCTGACATTTCTATCCAGATGTATTGATTAAGAGGGCTGATCTTATGATGTTGAGTGTGAGGAGAAATGTCATTTCTAATATAACAAGCTATGCCTTGTATCCCTCTTCGGTAGGACTTTTTGTTCCATGTCGACCACAAGACAAATCCTTCTATGTTAGGCACCGTAGACTCTTCATGCTCCCAAGTTTCAACTAGACAAATAATATCAATATCACTCGGGATCCAACTTATCATAGGACCTTTGCACCATGGAAAGCCACGACAGTTCCAAAAAGGATCTCGAATGTCCCAAATTCTTATTTATTATTATCCTCCTGGTCTTTGTCCCTAACAATAGCTTTTTGATTTCTAATTATTGTCCATTTTCCTTCTTTCTTGACTTCTTTTACCTTTTGAACTTCCTTCTTTAATTCAACTTGGTCTTTGGGAATGAGGTCTTCATTTATAAATATTCTTGACCCTTTTAAGCTCGGTGATTTACTAAAGATGTTATATTTATGGTCATTACAACTTACTTTGACAAGGGTCAACTTATCTTTGTGATCAATTATTTTTCCTAGCCTCTTTGCTTCTATGAGGTAAGTTGTTTCAATTTGTGATTTATTTTTTAATTCTTCTTTTACTATTGTTAGCATATCCTCCTCTTGTTGTTCTTTTATACCAAAAATTATGAGGTTCAAGGCTCTTTTATTATGCGTATGGTCTAGTTCGATTAGCTCTTTTATGGGTTTGATATCCAATTTATTTTCTAGACTACTGAGGGTCAAATTGTTGGTTAGTTTTTCTTCTAGCTCTTTAATCTTATCTCTCAAGTTGCAATTTTCTTCGACCTCTCCTCATAAAATTATATCTAAATTATGTCCATTAGACTATCTCAACAAAAAGAAATAATACCCCCCCCTAAATTCAAAAGCCCTCAGTTCCTCTAAGTGGCTCCCCCCCCCGCCTGGCTTCCATAAAGTCAACTTTGATGGCGCATCAAAAGGCAATCCAGGACACTCAGGCTATAGAGTGGTCATAAGAAACAGTTCGGGCCAAATTCAAAGCCTCATTGCAAAAAATCTTGGATGCGACATCAACAATTCAGCAGAAATTTGGGGTCTTATCAAAGGAGTGCAAATGGCTCTAGATCAAAACCTAACTTGTCTGATCATTGAAGGAGACTCCAAAATCATAATAGACTTGGCAACAAAAATCATGAATGGAAGAGATCCAAGGAAAATCACTCGCAGTTGGCACCTCCTTGGCCCTCTTTACAGCTTCCAAGCACTTCTCAGACCCTCTCTAACTCTAACCCCCTCACACATCCGACGAAGTGCAAACAAAGTTGTGGACAGACTGGCCAATACAGGGTTTGACTCCATGCAGCAAATCATTCTCCACGACTCCAGGTAGCCCCAAAGCTCACCCCTCTGGCTCCAATGCAAGGAGCTTGCCCAGCAGGACGGCTCTAACCCAGACGAGATGTCACCTTTGATTACTTAAAAATTCTTCCAAGTCATAAATGATCAGAAGCTCAGAAGAGAGGATGACCGCAAGCGGCAGCGCAGAAGATCATCAGCTGACAGATGATTTCAGGAACTCGGTTATCGGGAATCCGGAGCACGAAGGAAGTTGTTTCCCAAAGTCGCGAAGTCATGAGAGATGATCTGGACCGTTGGAGCTTGAGAAGATATGGACCATCGATCTGGTCCCATTGATCTGACGCAAGAAGATTTTGGGAACTCGACAATCGGGAGTCTGAAGCATGGAGGTAGCTGCTTTCCAAAGTCGTGAAACGCGAGAGAGAATCTGGACCGTTGAAGCACGAAGAGACCTGAACCGTCGATTTGGCCCCGAAGGACTTGCAATATCGGGTATCGGAAGACGGGGAACATTCAGTCCTTCATTCTCCCGAAACGCAAAGTCATAAAATCGGGAGAAGCAAAGAGTCGCAAAATGCGTACCTGCGATTTGACCGTAGCCGCCGGATCAAGGAAAGTCGTGGATCGTCGATCTGATGCAAGCTCGAGGGTTCAAATTTCGGAAACGTAGAGCAAGCTTATCTTTTGACAACGCGACGCATGACGTTACGAATAAGATCCCAGCTGTTAGCTACGGGCCATCGGGGATTTGGACTTCGGGAAATTAGTGAAAGAGCAATGTAATCTTGTCTCCAATAGTTATGTAAGTTTTTTGTAAGCTTATAGTTGGCATTAATACAAGAATCCACTTTTATTTTAAAAAAACAAAAAAAAAAAAAAAAAAATTATATAAAAGAGAAGTGGTGAATTACATAAATTAATTAATATTGTTAATATTGGGAGAAAGATATGGTCATTAATTTTACATTTTTTATAATAATGAAACTTTTAAGTAAAGGTAGTATTTGATCTCATAAATAAAATTAAAGGTAGATGTTATTTGAAGGTATATGACTAACCTTAACAATGAAAATGTATGATATTAACTTTTTAGTAAAATTAAGGGTAGATGTTATTTGAAGGTATATGACTAACTTTAACAATGAAAATGCATGATATTAATTTTTAATTTTTTAGTAGATATTTAATTTTTAAGTATAATCTTGATTGCATAAACTAAACTTAAATCAATAACTCTGAATATTATAAACATTTTTCTTACTTTATATTGTATAAACTTCGAAAACCTTTTATTAAAAAATTTATATATAAAGTTATTAATAATTATACAACCGGCCTTTTTAAGTATAATCTTGATTGCATAAACAAAACTTTAGACACTAACTCTATTATAAACATTTTCTTGTTTTAAAATTTATAAATTTCTTATAAAATTATGTCTTCTTAAAGCTGACATATAAGTCATTAATAATTATACAACCTGCAATCTTTAAACTAAGAAACATGTCTGCTGGCTGTGGGGTTCGAACCCACGCGCACTTATGTGCAGAAGATCTTAAGTCTTCCCCCTTAACCACTCGGGCAAACCAGCTTGACGTAATTTTTGAGCCATTTATCTATGGGAGGAATTATGGTCTTCACTTTTATTTTCATCCATTGTTATTCATATGTGCCAGTACTGGAGTTCTGTGTGCAATGTATAAAATCCAGATTGTTATTCAATCCTCGCTGCCTTCGCTTCTCTTCTCGCGGCAATAGACTTCGCTACAATTTATTTCTCCACGTATTATCAATACCCATTTTAGAAAACTGTAGCTTGATAGACAATTCCTTTCATAGATCGTTGAAATTTTCTATTAATATTGCTATGCATTTTGGTTTCGGTGTGAGAGGCCGCGAGTTCGATTCTTGTAATGCCCTAAGCCTTTAAATTTGTTTATAAATTAGCAAATGCTATTCCGAAAAATGTCAACAATAACATAATCGAGATAAAACTTACTTTCATGTTTCTTCGAGCCCTTGCACTAAATAAATAGTCATAAATAAAACCATAAATCGTTTATGGTTTCATTTTTACTTATGGTTTCTCTATTTCTACTAGTTGAAAATTATTGGCAGGTTATTTCCTACCACGGCTCTACTCCACTACAGTGTTACGATATTCTTTGCTCTACTACAATATTGTAATATTCTCTCCTCTACTGCAGCACTGCGATATTCTCTACTTTATTGTAACATTGTTAGATATATAACATACATGTGCCAACATTTTCCCACTTATCATATACCTTGCAAGGGTACATGGGAGAATGCATCATACTACGAGCTATTTGCTAGGACCCATAGACTCACATCATGACTTGAATTTACATGTACTCATTGGTTTCGTTAATGCATCTGCAGCGTTGTGTAAGGTATCAACTTCCTCTAGTATCACCTTTCCATCATCTACCATGTCCCTAAGGAAATGGTATTGGATATCTATATGCTTTGTCTTTGCATGAAAGGTTGGGTTCTTAGCTAGGTAAATGGCATCATTACTATCACATTGAACTATAATAGCTCTCTAACTTAGAGATATTTCTTAAGAGAGTTTCATAAGCTAAGTGGCCTCCTCACATGCATGGGTAATTGCGAGCACATAAACATCATAATACACAGAAAGCAATATATAGTTCTATACATGCACATAGACATAGAAGGATCCAGAAGAGAGAAGTAGCAATGGAGCCAACAATAGGTAGCCTTTATTATATGAGATCAAGCATCACTTACTTTGATACATTTGTGTTCACAAGTTTTTATACTTTACTTTGGTTGGTCAGGTAGTTAGACAGTTTTGTAACTACCTTGGTCAGTGGACTCGACCCACCAGTCAACCGACTCAACTTCATGGTCGACTCATACTCGCAATGGACTAGTCAACTAGGCTCTCCAATATATCCCCCACCCTCGAATCCTTCTTTGTCCCAAAGAAGGGGGATATTGGAATCACTATTAAAAAAATTGTAGATCGACAAGTTTACATAATCAATGTGTTACAAATTTTTGTGGTGCAAATAATTTTACAAATCAAAATATTCAGAGTTGTGTTGTCTTAAAACTTTTTGGTGGTGTCGGAGTTGATTGAGTAGGCACTATTAATGGTGTTGCAGAGGCTAGGGATGATTGTGTCTGTGTGTCCAGTGTTGGTTCCTATTGTAGCTCTGGTTGGTCAAATGATGTTTCTTCTTGTTGTGTTATTTGTGCTCTTGTTGCTCTAAGTTGTGTTGTCTAGTCGGATGGTTCTCATGTTATAGTTTGTCTTGGTGCTTGTTCTTCGATGGCAAGTGGTCAAGACACAAATGTGCTTGGGATAAAAAATGAAACTCTTGGACGGGGTGGAGAAGCAATCGACATATATACCTATTGGGTAGGGGTGCTTGTTGTTGGTTTTGTGTAGAGTTGATAAATGTGTGGCCCAATCCGTTGAAGCCAAGTTTTGAAATCTTTCCACTCTTCTACTACGAATCCTTCCTTCAGGTCTAGTGTCTGCATTTGAACCACATAGTCTAACTTTTCCATAATTGAAACATTTTGAATAGCTTCCAAGTCTGGGTTGTACTTTTCTGACATGTTGTCGACCTATTTGATCATGTCGACCAAGTGATTGGATTCAATGCATGCTTCAACCTGTTTGTTTTTTTTGTCCTGAAACCATTGATGTTCCTAAGATAGAAATTATATTTCAATCTGTACGGTTAATGCATCATGGGCATGTGGATCAGAAGTGATGTTTCTCCTATTGGTCAAATCCTCAATAAGGGCATGTTGAACCTTTAACCGGTTGCATGTATTGGCAAAGCACATAGACCAATTGGTAAGGATAATGTTCATGTTGGATGCATCAGTATTTACTTCTTCTAGAGTTACCTTAGTATGTGCAAATTTGTCATGTTCTTTTTTAAGGATGGTTGATGTTTGGTCAACTTTGAGCCTCTTATTTTTCTGTTGTAACTGTCGATTTTGGTCGACAAGGTTGTGAACTAATAGTTTCATGCAGTTGAGTCAACATGTTGGTGGATCCTCAATATTCATGTCGAGCTTATCGTAGACTCTCTACCTTCATTATTTCCATGTTCTCTATTCTTTATCATTTCTCGTTACTAGCATGGATGTAACCTTAAGTGATGCCATCCATCTCTAGAGACTTTCTTTGTTGAATTCATGATATAATTCCATCATTTTGGCATCAAATATGGAAGATGGGTCAAAAATTACCTTAGGGGCAGATCTGGAGCCTTCTTCTGGTTGAAAGGTTGTAAATACCTTTGTTTTCTTATGCTTTTGGTATGTTCCTTTTTTGTGCTCTTTTGACTTCTTTCGTCGAGATGATTCCTTTGGTGTTGATGCAGGTGGTTGAGATGAATGTCTCATTGAGGTTGCTTGTTTTGGTGTTGTAAATGTTGAGGTCACTAGTGGTGGAAGGTTGGATGGATGAGTTTGTTGTTTCTATTGTCCCTGCAATTGATAAGTTGTTGATGTTCTTTTCCCTTTGGATGATTGTTCTATTTTTATTCTTGTTCATTCAGTTGATCAGTATATTGTTCTCTTTGTCACTATGTCTATGGTCAAGTCGACTAGGTTGGTTGTGTTGGGGCAGTCGATTATTGAGGGACAACCCACTGTGTTGAATGTTCTTGGACAATGAGCGTTGGGTCGACCAATGGTAAATCATGTGTTAAGTCGATTGTCGGCTTTTAAGTCTTGGTGATTTAATTTTGATTTTGGTTTTTGGTTTTTTTGATTTCTTCTTTTGAGCAGCAGTTGTTGGATTACTGAGAGGGGGGTGAATCAGTAATGGAGCAATTTAATCCTTTTTCACCATAAAATGCAAGTGTTATATCAATGTAGCATTATCATCCAATAGTTGCAGAGTAAATAAACAATGAACAAATGAGAAATCACACACATACAAAGTACACCAGTGTTTTACGTGGAAACCCAAAGTGGGAGAAAACCACGGAATGCTTTTTCTTATATGTCTTTAAGAATTACATTCATTGGAAGCACCAACTTCCTTTGTTTTCTAGCTACAACTGGAAGGAGGTTCCAACCCCCTAGTTTCTCAGGCTATAATATGAGGGAAGCTCCAACTCCCAAATTCTCTGGCTACAACCAGAAGGAGGCTATGACCCCCTATGTTCTCCGGATACAACCAGAAGGTGGCTACAACCACCTGTCCTTGCCCCGTCTAACTGCCTTGACATAGAAGAAGAATGATGGAACCACTGTCATACTATCATTGTGAGATATATTGTTGTAAACCTGTACCAATCAACCTACACCAAACAACATGTACTAATAACCTGAACCATGCATCAACCATACATCTACCTATACCTCAACCTGTAATCAATCTGTACCATAAATAAGTGCATCAACCATGCACCAACCTGTACCAAACAACATGTAATCAACCTGTACCATAAACAAGTGCATCAACCATGCACCAACCTATACCTCAACCTGTACCATGAACAAGTGCATCAACCATACACCAAACCTGTAGGAATAACCTGTCACAACAACTTGTCCAAACAACCTATCACAACAACATGTCTCATCAATCTTATCAACCAAATCAGATCTACTCACCAAGATCAATCACCAAGAAAACTCTCAAAGATGTGCATCAACCAAGCATAACACAACAACTCATAATCATCACCAAGATCAATATGTGGTATTGGATATCTATATGCTTTGTATTTGCATGAAAGGTTGGGTTTTTAGCTAGGTAAATGGCATCGTTACTATCACATTGAACTGTAATATCTCTCCTACTTAGCCATATTTCTCAACAGAGTTTCATAAGCTAAATGGCCTCCTCACAGGCATGGGTAACTGCAAGCACATAAACACCATTATACATAGAAAGCAATATATAGTTATATACATGCACACCGACATAGAAGGAGACAGAAGAGAGAAGTAGCAATGGAGCCAACAATAGGTAACCTTTATTATATGAGATCAAGCACCACTTTGATACATTTATGATCACATGTTTTTATAATTTATTTTGGTTGATCAAGTAGTTAGTCAGTTTTGTAACTACCTTGGTCAGTGGACTCGACCCAATGGTCAACCAACTCAACTTCATGGTCAAATCATACTCACGGTTTACTAGTCAACTAGGCTCTCCAACATCTCCCCCACCCTCGAATCCTTATTTGTCTCGAAGAAGAGGAAGATTGGAATCACTATTAAAAAAATTGTAGACTAAAAAGTTTGCATAATCAATGTGTTACAAAATTTTGTGGTGCCAGTAATTTTACAAATCAAAATATTCAAATTTGTGTTGTCTAAGAAATTTTTGGTGGTGTCGGAGTTGATTGAGTAGGAACCATTAATGGTGTTGCAGAGGCTAGGGATGATTATGTTTATGCGTCCAATGTCGGTTCCTATGGTAGCTCTGGCTGGTCAAATGATGTTTCCTCTTCTTGTGCTATTGTTTCTCTTGCTACTCTAAGTTGTGTTGTCCAGTTGGATGGTTCTCATGTTATAGTTTTTATTGGTGCTTGTTCTTCAGTGGCAAGTGGTCGAGAAACAAATGTGCTTGGGCTAAAAAATGAAACTCTTGGACGGGGTGGAGAAGCGATCGACATCTATACATGTGAGGTAGGGGTGCTTGTTGTTGGTTTTGTGTAGAGTTGATAAATGTGTGGTCCAATCCATTGAAGCCAAGTTTTGAAATATATCCACTCTTCTACTACGCATCTTGCCTTTAGGTATAGTGTCTTCATTTGAACCACATAGTCTAATTTTTCCATAATGGAAACATTATGACCAGCTTCCAAGTATGGGTTGTACATTTCCTACATGTTGTGGAACTGTTTGATTGTGTCAACCAAGTTCTTGGATGCAATGCATGCTTCATCCTGTTTGTTTTTGATGTCCTGAAACCATTGATGTTCCTGAGTTAGCAATTCTATTTTTATCCACTTTTTTTGTTCAATCTGTCTAGTTAATGTATCACAATCACGTGGGTCGAAAGTGATGTTTCTCCTATTGTTCAGGTCCTCAATAAGGGCATGTTGAACCTTTACCCATGCGTGTATGTTTCCCCAATCATGGATTTGTGCGCTAAACAACATATCTTTGTGGTTTATCAACATCAAACCATGTCACTACCCCGGAAAAAAAAATCACCCACACTTCCTACCCAGGAAAGTGATTTGATACCACTTATAGTATACCTGGAAAAGTTATCAGAACAAGAAAATATATTGTGCAAGTAACATGAACATCAAATATAGAGCAGAAATATAATATTGATACCACATAAATCTTAGTTCACTTGCCTCTTCGAGGGGGCAACCTCCAAATGAGCATAACTCTTTTACAATAATCCTCAAGAAATTACAATGGAGAGATGCATTCTTTAAATATTTTTCACAACCAAAACTATCATGGGCCAATACCATGGTTGATCCCTAACTAATTTATAACACTCCATTAACCAACCTTCTAACTACTTGTGGTCCTGATAATAAGGGTTGACCACTTATTACAATGACAACTAATTAATGACTAACTAAGAGGGATTAGGGATGGATCCTAACATTTTCTCCTTAAATTTTGATTTAATGATACTTTTAATAGTATCCTTATTCTACAAAATGATCTCTTCCATGACTCCCCAATGGCATAGCCAAGACTAAGCATCTATATGCCATCCTCGCTTGAGTTAAAGGTGGTTATGACTGGATTTTGAAGCAATTTTAGGAATCCTCTGGTCTTCCATGTTGTTTAACGTATTCTTATACATTAGGTATCTAGTTATAGTTGTGCTCCCAATGGGGGGAAAGGCTTGCATCTAAGAGGAGGATGGGATAGGGCGTATTTCCTTTAATTTTGACATTATAGGTTATAAAATTCTTTTAGATTTGCTCTATCTTCTCTAGGATTCACGAGAGATACTGCATCCCCATACTTTGCATCCATATAGAATAAAAGGTGTAACAAGAGTCTCAAAGAGGAGTTTCTTCTTATCCTATATCCAAAGATCAGTTGATTGACAATTGTTTTCAAGCCCATAATAATCTTTCCATCCCCAATAATCATTTTCTCAATGCTATAATTCCATTTGAGCTTGTGGTGAATATTGATTCCAAGATATTTTTATGAAGTCAATTCCACCAAGTTTTGTTATCATATATGAAGGTATCATAAGTGATCTTATTGAATTTAATGATCATGACCTTAGTCTTGTCAGTATTAACATTCATACCCATATTGGAGCAAAAATCCTTGAGGATTCGTAGCTTCTTTCCAAGATCATGGGGACTCCTCGCTATAACAAAAGTATCATCAGCATAAAGAAGAAGATTGATTACTATAATAGTGAAAGTAGGGCCGACACAACCTACTTCTTCCAAGCAATCTTCTAACTTGTCAATGTATATGCAAAAAAGGGTAGGGGATAAGGGGCATCCTTGCTTGACTCCAATATTGTAGTCAATCTCTTTCGACCAACCCTCAGTGCTCTTGAACTTGGAAATAACGTTCTAATGCAGCCTTATTGCAGCATCCCTAAACTCGAAAGGCATTTTTATCTCTTCCAACCTATCCTAAATGTTTTTCCTGGGAACCATATCAAAAAAATTTCTAAAGTTAACAAAACAACAAAAAAGGTTGGTTTTAGAATTGCGGAACTCCTTTGCAATGATCCTAAAGGTAACAAGATGGTCCACAGTCGAATGATATCTCCTAAAATTATTATGGCCTTTGGCTCTTTTACCGTGACTTTCTAGCCAAAGGATAATCTTATTTTCCAAAATAATTCCATAAAGCTTGGCAAAAAATAATGGTCCTATAATTAGAGGGAATGTTTCTA
Organism: Picea engelmannii; assembly: GCA_009831015.1. Lineage (NCBI taxonomy): Eukaryota > Viridiplantae > Streptophyta > Pinopsida > Pinales > Pinaceae > Picea > Picea engelmannii. The sequence continues at coordinate 207,708 of ML806935.1, read as the reverse complement.
TCCTCATTTTTAAATATAGGAACAATGAGGCTTTGCGTCCAGGGTTTAGGGAAGCCCTGCTTGACTGCTAAATTGAATATCGTGTGTATGTGAGGGATAATGATAGGCCCTCCGATTTTAAAAATTTCAGCTTGGTAGCCTTCAATGTCCTTAGCTTTCCCATTTGCAAGTCGCTTAACCCTGAACTCTATGTCATCCAAAGAAAAAACGCCATCCTCTGTAGGGACAATAGGAATGGTGTTCATGGCAGTAGGGAACTCGTAAAGACTTTTAAGGTAGGAGTTGCATTCCCTTAAGGGAATCATATTATTTTCTTTAGTATTTTGGATTAGAATTTGCCTCCATAACTTCTTAGGATCAAGCTTAGATTGTTTTGAAGGTTGTTCTTGCCTTTTATTGATATAGTACCTTTTTTTTTTCCTTTTAATTGGAGATTTGTACGTATTGATCTTATCAAGTTTTAAGGACTCATTAGAAGCATCCCTAATGTCTTTCCTAGCAATCTCACATTCTTTATCATACCAAGGGTTGGTTGTTCTATTATTCTTTTTACAGGACACCTCGAAAGAGAACTTGTTAATAGAAGTGGAAAGGGAAATTGTAAAATTATGATAGAGGTCTTCAATGTTGTCCTTATAAGTTAGGAGATGCAATTCACAATTTAAATACTTTAAGGAAAGATCAAATTTATTTTCGTCAAGGAGTAGTTGTCTTTGATTATTAGAATTATCTTCAATGGCGCTCGTATGCAAGGCAAAGTTTAGAGTTAGGGTTAAATCTTTGTGATCAGAGTCGGGTTCATGGTCATTTAAAAGGTCAAAATTTATTATTTGGTTGGAAACGGGGATATCACATATCACATAATCTACGACACTATTACCTAGTCCATGAATACAAGTCATCTTGTTGGATTTTGGCCACTTCATTACTCCATTGCAAATTATTAGGTCTTGAGAGTTGCAAAGCTTTACTAGATCAATACCAAATAAATTCTCAATTGGTCTTCAAAGTTTCTTTTGTAGCTATTCGCTAAAACAAGGTCCTCGTCTAGCCATAAAGGATTATGGTTGGAATCATTGCTTAAAAGAGTAGCTTGGTTAGTTGTAGTCCTAGCATTAAAGTCACCTAGTAGGATGATATTACCTTCATTTTTCAAACTATAAATATCTTGTTCTAAATTTTTATAGGGACAATTTCTATCTAGATTGTTTTTCTTATAAAAAGTAGAATTAATAGGGGTATAATAGCAAACTACTATATACATCTTCTTAGCATTGATGTTTGAAATTTCTATCTAGGTGTTTTGATTAAGAGGGTCGATATTATGAAGTTGAGTGTGAGGAGAAATGTCATTTCTAATATAATAAGCTATGCTTTATATCCCTCTTCGGTAGGACTTTTTGTTCAATGTCAACCACAAGACAAATCCTTCTATGTTAGGGATCGTAGACTCTTCATGCTCCCAAGTTTCAACTAGACAAATAATATCAATATCACTTGGGATCCAACTTATCATAGGACCTTTGTGCCATGGAAAGCCACGACAGTTCCAAAAAAAGATCACAAGTGTCCCAAATTCCTATTTATTATTATCCTTCTGGTCTATGTCCCTAACAATAGCTTTTTTATTTATAATTATTGCTCATTTTCCTTCTTTCCTGACTTTTTTACCTTTTGAACTTTCTTCCTTAATTCAGCGTGGTCTTTGGGAATGAGGTCTTCATTGATAAATATTTATGACCCTTTTAAGCTTGGAGATTTACTAAGTATGTTATATTTATGGTCATTACAACTTATTTTGGCATGGATCAACTTATCTCTGTGATCAATTATTTTTCCTAGCCTCTTTGCTTCTATGAGGTAAGTTGTTTCAATTTGTGATTTATTTTTTAATTCTTCTTTTACTATTGTTAGTGTATCCTCCTCTTGTTGTTCTTTTATACCAAAAATTATGAGGTTTAAGACTCTTTTATTATGCTCATGGTCTAGTTCGGTTAGCTTATTCATTTCCTCTTTGATGGGTTTGATATCTAATTTGTTTTGTAGACTATTGAGGGTCAAATTGTTGGTTAGTTTTTCTTCTAGCTCTTTAATCATATCTCTCAAGTTACGGTTTTCTTCAACCTCTCCTCAGAAAATTATATGTAAATTATATCCATTAGGCTATCTCAACAAAAAGAAATAATATTTTTATATAAAAGAGAAGTGATGAATTACATAAATTAATTAATATTGTTAATGTTGGGAGAAAGATATGGACTTTAATTTTACATTTTTTATAATCTTTTATAATAATGTAACTTTTAAGTAAGGGTAGTATTTGATCTCATAAATAAAATTAAGTTAAGGGTTAAGGGTTAAGGGTAGATGTTATTTGAAGGTATATGAATTGTTGTTACAACCTCAACAATGAAAATGCATGATATTAACTTTTTAGTAGATACTAAAACGACCTTTTTTAATTTTTAAGTATAATCTAGATTGCATAAACTAAACTTAAATCAATAACTCTGAATATTATAAACATTTTTCATACTTTAAATTGTATAAATTGTTAGTTTTAACTCGATTCTAAAATATGCGGAATAAAAACTTCTTCAAAAGAATCGAAATTTAAATGCCAAATGGATCATACCTCCGGCCATTGATGTTGCTTGAGTTTGACTAATTGTTGTAGAAGTTTTCCCAGTTCCACACTAATTTTGCTTTCAGTATGGCACTTCCAAGCTCTGCTCACTCTGATTGATGGTGTAAGACTGAAGGGAATTGATTGAATTAAGCAAGCTTGGGGACCAAACAGAAGTCTTTATAGCCAAGCTTCCATCAAGCTTCTTTTGGCTATGTGTTAATTGTTCCACATTAATTTAGTTAGAGAACCGTAGATGGAGTAATGGACCATTCCAGAAGCTCCCAAATGAGAAAACGGTTCCAGTTGGTTTCCAAACAAGTTGTGGCAATTGAGTAACAGTTTGGGTTGGTTTCCGAATGAACTGTTGACGGTTTAAACAGTTAAGGGAGCAGCGGTTCAATACAGTTAAGGCGGTTCCGGTAGGTTGGTTTCTGAATGAGCTCTGACGGTTCAATACGGTTACATGAGCTTACATTCTCCCACTTGGTCCATACTTCCAATCTTAATGTCTCATCTTAAAAACTATTGATAATCTGTATTAAGTAATAGATACATGAATCATGGCGATAAGTCCTCTTATGACGAGTATTATCTTCCATCTATTACTATGTATTTATTTCTTTTATAATTTATGTGGCAACAATTTCTTAATGAATAAACCTTATGTTTATTCTTGGTCCTACACAGATGAATTCTCTCAAATCAAATTAAGGTGCACATAAATATGAGGAAAACATCACAAT